>QNGE01002420.1:67353-77761 GCA_008508345.1 Paragonimus westermani
CCCCCCCCCCCGATAGAAGGCACCGATCACACACGTAAACCGGTTAGAAGTGCACACGACGTGTGAACGGAAACCGGGAGGGGGAGGTGTTGTGGATTGGAATTATGACTTATAAACGAGAGAGCGCGTGTTGCATGTGACTGGCGATTTGGACAATAAACATTGTGCTTTATTGGACGCCTTCTCGCTACAATTAGAGATAAGTGGTCAAACAGCCCAAAGCACGTATGAGGTATACCATTACTGACTGTTCAAATAGGTGTTATGTGTACTACTTTTCCTGTAGACTTAAAGAACCCGACTTGATCAACGCACATAAAAACTCGCTAAATTACCAACATTGTGACTGACTGGGTTGAACATAGGCTCATTTCATTTCGTTAAGGTGAAGTCGTTAAACTGTACGGAGTCTCATCTCACGAAAATCTGGTCAGAGGCATCGAGAATAGTCAGAACACTACGGTTATGGTTGCTCACATGAAAACACCTTCCACCTAGGTAATATTAAATTTCATTTAAAAACGACGCCCAAAATGTGCAGTCATCCTATTTATATGGTATTACTCGTTTTAGGTATGTTGTCACTAAAATTTGTGTGGGGTTTCCCTGGTGACGTCTATCCAGGAGATGACGAACGGTTGCTGATGCTAATAGTCTGCGTGATAGATCTCTTACGCACACATGAATGTCAGCTTGCACCTACATCACATGCGTCCTCATCCATGCTGGGATGTGCTTTGAGGTCCGAAGCTTAAGCTGCCACTCCTTCATCCCATTGTTATCAACCTAGAAACTACACGAAAATCGCTAAACAGTATGGGATCTGGCAGATGGATACAGTGAGGCACGAAAATGTTAAAGTGTAAATGCTGACCTTTCCAAGTGCGTTTGCCATAAACTGAGTGTTGCACCGAGCCGCCAGTCCTTCGACTAAGAAGGATACTCCAGAACAAAAAAGAATCATTACATCGATGTTCAGAATCCAATACAATGTTGGTATGTAGTCCGTTGAATATGGTTAGAACTTCCTTAGTATATGCTTTATTTTCAATGATAACTGGCACACCGTCCACACATAGAAGAAACAAACCTATTTTAGAGATAGTTCCTTATGTTTGATTTTCGAGAGGGGCTATAAAAATGTCAGACATGATAAGCCTCAAGGGAATTCCCATGACTACGCCACCAATTTACCTATAGCCTTTGTGTTGGGATCAGAATTTTAAATTCGAGTTACACAGAAGAAGGAGTCGTTCGAGTCCAGACGTTGGAATGGGTAATTCACATAGATATAATTATATATGGCTCAAACAGTATCATGTAAGGGTGCTTTCTTCAATACTGAGTTGACGTCCATGCCAGTTATGTATTTCTCTTGAAAAGTGATATTCCCAAAGAGTTCAGCAAGCTGGAACCTTCAGCGAATGTTTACATACTGACCATTTCAAGGGTTCTAATATCTTAACCAGGTTTTACGACCAAGAGACTCAAGTCCGCCTTACCTTTGTGGATTGTTTAAACTTCACGAGGACAATGTACCACTGTGACCAGTTGTGTCGATGTACAACTCACCCCAATACAAGTTAGCAAAGTGACTGCTCAGGATGGTAGAACCACTGAAACGGTCAATGGGCACATACGACTCCTCGAATCGAGCTGTTCTTTCAAAGTCGTTTGAACATAATGGAGTATACAGATACGAGAACATACTATTAGCGCTCTGACCTCACCCTTTAATCAGTCAGTGGGAAGTGTTCACTATGTCCATCACGGTTTATACTACCTCTGTTTTTAGCTTTGTCATAGACGAAGTAACGAAAGATTATCCATGACACTCACAAAATGATCGCATGGAACTCTTGGTGATAAGCCAAGTGTCCTGGTTTACTAGAGACGAGTTCTTGTCCTTCGACAAGTTGCAAGCAGCATAGGGGATGTCAGTCAATATACTGTGGTGCTTTGGGATGCGTTGTCTAGGTTCAAACTGCGAGGTCCTTCTGCAAGAAAACAGTGGTTACATATACCTCGTGTTAGATACTGAAATCACGGTGATCCTTACCTTGTTCATGCAACTAGGCAGTCAGAGCAACAACAACAGAAGTTTTCATCTCCGAGGGCACTACGGTCTTCGCTAATGTAAATAACCTCTAAGGACAGACAGATAACTCTGTGAAGCTTGAACAGCGCAACTGTGAAAGTGGTGTTAGTGCAAAACTATAGAGATTGGTATAGAATGTATACTGTCATTAGACACTCAGCGATCGATTCGTGTGTTTGGTCGCACGCATGGGTGGTATTTACGCCTAAAAAGCGGAGAGCGTGGAAGTGTACAGCTAGTGCTGAGGATCAAGCGAGTTCATTTCTGAAGGATGCGTAGATTAAGGCATAAGGGATGTGTAATTGTAGCGAGAAGGCGTCCAACAAAGCACAATCTTCATTGTTCAATACGCTAGGCTTCATGCCACATGCGCGCTAGCGTTTATTAGTCAGCATTCCAGACCACAACACCCCCAGGTTTCCACTCACGCGTCGTGTGCACTTCTGCCCAGCTTACGTGCGTGCTCGGCGCCGTCTATCGGGGGGTTTTCTACCTGCCATTCGTCGCCCGTTGGTCCGATTTCGTTGAGCGATGACTCGTCCGGTTGCTCTTGTTCTCCTCTATCTCCATTGGCCTCTGAGCACAGTCCACGACCGCTTCGCGATAGTCCTGCGAATGTTGGAATAATCGCGCCTCCGATTTCGTCGTCCCTTCTATTTTCCCTGCCATGTCTCGCCCGTTGGTCCGATCCAGTCGAGCGATGACTCATCCGGTCGCCCCTGCCGTCCCCAATCCGCTCGTTGTGTGGTTTTGGACGGGCCTTCCCCTCCGCGTCGAGGTATTCCATCGAGTGTTGGGATACCCACACCTCCGGCCTCAGTATCCACCACATAATGACGAAACCAGTCAGCCATACCTCACGCCTAGTATTCTTTGACGTTGTCTCAAAAAATGACAATTTTTATAGAGAAATAAGCGTAAGTGCCATTCGAGCAACCAATGTTTCTGTGTCCTACTGGGGATGTCCTGACTCACATAATCAGTGAGAATAATGATTTGATTACTGCAGTTGGTTGACTGAACTGTCTTTTAGCAAGCCCAAAAATGAAGCGGAGTTGAGAAAACTATGAGGAAGTTGAAGTGCAACTACCGTTTTATTTCTACTTGCAGCTTGGTTATTTGTTTGGATGTGTAGACAAGTTGAGTTCGTTCCTTCTCTTACTCTGTCCTTGGAAATCAAGGTTCACTATTGCGCCCCTCTATCACAGGGTTACGTAGCAGTTAAACTTCACTGTCAACCATATATGCTTTTTTGTGTATTATGGATGACAAGGATGATACATATGTGGACAGTGACGTTCAGCGCATAGAACTGCAAACATTTTCATGTTCAAGATCTACCTACTTTCACGGTTGATGTTTCAATCGCTCATCGTATAAAGCAGTCCTACAAGATATGTATGTCTTTGGTGTCTGTGTCATTCCGTAAATATTTAGTCGATGCTTATCTCATACCTATGAGATTCTGATGATACGGACTCTTCACAACACTTGGCCTAAAACACTGAGCGACAGAACAGGAAATGATATCATGCACGCGGTACACCAAACACATCCATTTGAAAACACGTCTGTACATAAGGTAGTAAAGGTTAAGTCACAAGTGTAAATGTTTATCGAAAGCACCCTAAAATTACTGAGTATCAATAGTGAACAAAGTGATACCCTTATGCTTGGAATATATGTGGTGGTAAACGAGTACCCAAGTGAATGGTCAGGATGTTCATAACCAGGTTATTCGCTTGTTTTTGAGCGGTAATGCTTTAATATAATTTAGGCTTGCAACCGACATAGAGCGTGTTATGAGTAACTCCAGGAAAACTTTGTCACCTAAGCTGATAGCGCAGAAAATCTATATGAAGCGCCAGAAGCATGACGCATCCATGAATGCCCCACATTTCAGAATAAAACCTCAAACCTGACATTAATCACATCTATGAACAGAAGCTGATAGATTCTTTTGATGTTCATTCTGACAGACCAATCGATTTTTTCAGGAGGAAATATTCCAGTCATATTAGCCATAACTGAGATCCTTTAAGCCAAATACTGGAAACCCTTTGAAAAATAGTCGGTTTCTGGTGTTATTTTACATCAATTAACCCACAAGATCCAAATAACTCTGTCTACACTGACTGGATCTGTTTTCTGTTGGGTTTTACAAATGGTCTTACAAAAGTCCATCAAGAGAGTTCTGAAGGGTTTGCGGAAGTTTGGCAATGGACCAAGTGTTTGCTTTAGTACTCAAGAGAAGTTTGCATAAGTATAATTTTGAAACCTGGCTAGTTACTCGTAGGATATTTAAGGTGCATCCGTCCATCAAAACAAGGCCTGAGCCACTGAATATACATGCATGCGTGCGAGACAGCACACACAATTAAATTAATGGATGAATCACATCTGTTGAGCAACTCTGCAGGTGAGCCAATAGAATGTGACTAGAAGAAAACTCGCCTGGGGAAAGTGAAACAACTGATCAGCTTTCGGATCTTCTCCAGGAACTATATCGATCCACAGTTTTTGAATGAAGAACAGCTGGTACACCGGCTGAACGTAAACACCTACATGTTTAAAGCAATCAACCAAGTTGACAATATGTAATGGTTACGTCATCCAAAAGTTGAATCTAAGAAATGCAAGCCAGTTAATATGCTTCATCGTATACGAGTAGAGTAGATATGGTGTAGTACGCGATGGTTATGGTAGCTACCCATTTTCCCTGCTTGTGTACAATTTGACCGTAAACCTAATAACAATGGACTGTCCTTCTCAACGACTTAAAGCCGGGTTACATCTTTTTTGCATGATGGAAAGTTGATTAGAAAAGAGACAACGAATCATCGGCGTTATATTTGATACTAGCGATACAAATTGTTAAGGGGCCTTTTGCGAAACGAAAATCAAATTTGGGTTTCTATCAAAATATGTGGTGATTGAAAACAGAGTTAGATTTGTAACAAACACACAAATGGATTGATCAGCTCGTTTGCCCACCCCCAGTGGTCAGTAGCTTGGGTGGCGCGACGCTTTTCCTGTGTCCGTTGGGTTTGTTTGTGATCCAATGATGTTTCCAGACTTCCTGGTCGTTTCTCGCGTGTCAACTAGCCGTGCGGTATTGGTCGCCATATTCAGCAGGTTCAGTCAATGCACATTGTGATTTGGTCGTCCTGTTGTATGATTCTAGCTTTGCCGACTCTTCTGCGTTTGTATCTGCTTAAGCTGATAGTCAACCTGAGCTAACATTGCTCTAACCATAATCAAAAAGTCCTGATAACGTCATACAAATTCATTTCGGTTATGCTTTGAAGTTTATGAATGCAACGTACTTCAGTAAGACTGTAGTGGCTATGCAGATTCAGCGTACATGTGGAGGATTTTTACCCTTGTTCTGTGTTTAGGGAACTGTCACCAGAAACAAGGGTATTGAAAAGTAATATAACATAGCATTTATAGTTGAGGTCATAACTAGCGATAAGCGGCCACCGCTGTGGAGCTTGTAGGGTTGTATAAAAATGTGACCATGGGAGCTAGGTTATTCTATGGTTTTAAAAGCGATCACCCAGAGTGAAAGGCATAAACTGTATCGCGGTGTCCGAGCATCGACTCCCATGTTCATCCAAACCCATCAGTTTGTACCAACACTAAGCGACTAAGTGGTCACATTACAGACATTTGGCGACGAGGGGCAATCAGTTTCATTCACACCATTTTCAAGTTTGAATAGAAACACACCCTGAGTTACAAGCGTATGGCCACTCAGTGTATTACACAACCGCCCATAGTAGCAATTCTCACGACGCACACTTTTTCTATCTAACAAAACAGACAGCATTAAGATTCATTTCAATGAAAAGAGAACTGACACCGTTTGCTCTTGGCGACTTAGTCAGCGCACACACAAACCATGTGAACAATTTTTGTTGGAAAAACGATTCACTGAAATGGGTATCTCATTTGGTGGACTTCATCGGATATTTTCAGCCACAGAAAGCAGTATCACGCAAAATTTAGTTTTTTTGCTGTGCAGTTTAATCACGTTTTACAAAAAAGGCGCTCCATGTCTTGTTCCTTCGGTGGCTGCGGTTTCAGCCAAGTGACGACCTGGAATTTTAACGAACGGTCTCTTATGTAGGGGGATATCACGAAAAATATATAGAAAGTATGCACTTTAACAAAAACACATTGTGTTGCATCTAGTGGTCTGTTTGACGCCATAAAAAACTTTTGCTGTTCACATTGCTGGGCGGCGGCAAACGTTACGCATCGGCGGGGATCAGATTCATCTGACCTCGCTTGTACATTGAACACCTTAGGCATGCTTGCAGGACTACAAAGTTTACTCCCACAAAGCATATGACGAGTGGCAACATCTTTCTTACGGCGCACTGCTGAATGTATCTGGTGGAATATTTGACATTATTGGGTATATACATGGTGGATGACGTAACAAACTGACCTGAATATATAGAGTAGTCTGTAATGTACGCCTCGCAGAGTGGTTCATTGGGTCAGCTCTCTTGATGCGATGTCTTGTAAATGATTAGTCCAAGCAAACTACAGACACCTCGAAGGCAGTGGAATGAACACGGCTCCATTTGTGTTTGTCACATACTTGTTTGATCACCATCATCACTGGTGAGGAACGATGTATAAGCTTCAACCTTCGGCCGCGTCCAACAACTGGACTCGACCTGAAAAAAACCGAGTTCCGATTGACCGTGTACATGCCAAGGAAACCCCGTAGGTGTGACGTTTCGTTCGGGATAGTTCTTCCACAATAGGTTAAAGTAGAGATTGTTGGCCCAGTAGCTACCGGATAAGCGATAGACAGTTGTTCCGATAATGTTGCTTGTGAGCAACAAAACCGATGCTCAATAAAAGCAGCCACGATCAGTCAAGCTACAAATCAATATCAGCAAATCCAATAATATACCGTAAAATATCCAGTTCATTGTGACTCGAATTCATTCCTGCGTGTCTCCAAAGGGTTTCTCCAGATTCAGCGGCGAACCGAGTCACACAACTAACGTGCTCGTGGATAAGCCGATATACACAGAGATCGGTTGGTTCTCACAGAGTGCGGTGGCAGATCCAACAGGTGAAGGAAGTAAACAAAGCTAGCATGGCTGGACCCGGTCGTCAGGTTGGTGGAGCGCGGGCCAACATGTCCGCCTTGAACACTGAATGCGTGGGTGTGCACATACGACATGGAAAACACGCTGACATCTCTACCGAACCGGTTGTCCGTTTGTGGGTAACTGATCGATCCACTAAGGATGGTAGAGACTTCGGTTAACAGTGTCTTCCAAACGGTCGGATAAGTCGGGTGTGTCCTTCCTAAAGAGGAGGAAGGATATTCGTCCCAGAAACAAGCCGATGACGGCCGTGACCGCTGCTGGTAGGGCTGAACAGCTAGAGTAACAGATCGATAGCGGTCTTCAAGCCTAGGTGGAATGTGTGCAGTGTAGGTGGCAAACCTTTGCATGCCCACTCTGGCTTTGGGTGATCTAGACATGGTTCAGACGAGGCAAATTGTCCCATGTGAGTGGCGCATACGTCCGAGAACAGTGCAGTCCTGGCCTCAAATGACTGTAGCCCTGTGCTGCGGCCGATCGATTCAATGGTGGAGGCCAGGAATTGTTTACTAAGTGTTGGAGTTTGTCAATCGGTAGGTTATCATGGATCAACCAAACAATTCACAATAGGAGTCAACCACTGGATTCACACCATCTATCCGCTTCGTCCCACCACCATATCCTGAGAAGTATCTGCTAATGAATCGAAATGACCATCAGTTCTGATTAGTTTCGGCCCTTTCCCATTGTTCTACCCACTGGCTGAAAAATGCCTTGTGCACCGTTCTCAATCCAGCGCTTCCGGATACTAAGGCAGGTCTGACAATGTTTATGTTGGACCCCGCCAAAAGGGCTGTACTGCTCCAGTTAGACAATAGTGATGTAGAGCGTGTCACTGCTCACGAAACTAAGCATTGTACCATTAGGAAGGAGATGCTTTCCCTGATGCATTTTATCAAACACTTCCGTCGTTATATTCTAAGAAGGCGTTTCTTGATTCGAACGGATCACCCATCTCTTCAGTGGTTGGGAAATTTTGAAGAACCGGAGGGACAGGTTTCCCGCTAGTAAGATTTTTCACGAGTATTACTCTGAATTTAACCACGGGCCTGGTGTACGCCGCCGTAAAACTGATGCGTCGTCTAAAGAGACGAATAGCGACCACCGAGATTGCCCATCATGCTTTGATGGTTACTCTTTGATAGTTACCTTCAGACAGGAGGAGGGCAATCGGTGGACAGCCATTCAAGGCAACGATGCAGATCTGCAGATCATATATAAACGAGTAAAAGAAGATGGTCCACGTCCGACCACAGTACAGATGGCAGGATGTTGTTGGGGGAACAGCCGTTTTTGGTTGTTGTGCCGCCATCTCGGTATTGCCGATGATGCTCCTTACTACCAATACGGCCCTGATTGTAGCACCCGAATCAGCGATCCGTACGATCACGAAGGAACTTCATGAGAGTTTCGGACATGCATGCAACAGAACTAATGAAAATCTCTTCACATTCTAGTTCACTTTCACATCACAGCTCGAAGCCTACCACGACCCCAAAGCTCGCTCCCATTGGATGTGAGATTCACAGACTCACCTAACCACTCGCAACCCTGTTCCTGTCAAAGGGACCAGTGTGTGTAATGGAAAATCTTGTGTCTAAAAAAGAAACAGGAGAGTAAAATGGTATGGATCCCACTGCGTTAAGGTCACCTAACCACAAAGTGAGAGAAACTGCTCCTCTTTATTATCAACTGACACACAATGTTCCGCCCTTCTAGTGTTAAACGAGCTCAAAAACGATTAGTTTGTAGTCCATGAACTAATGTGTTGTGCCTACCGATGATGGTTAGTAGGTCTTATAAAACATTGTGTTATCGTTTGCTGTATGAGCAGCTCATTTTCGTATGTAAAATACAAACGAAGGAAAGAAACTTCCAATTTGTTTGACCGAGCCCCTTGCAACCGTCTTTCGTTGAAGGAAGGAGGTCTCCATATTTGAAACTGACCCTTAGGCATGATGGCTTCACAATATATGCTCAACGGATATCGCAAGAAAGAAGCCTCAACAGAAGAAAAGACCAATGCTTTACAGTCGCGAAGACGTTTTCGTCGTCTAACGTAGGTAGTGTCCAACGCCACAAGAGCCCTCCCACGAAATATTGCAAACCCTATTGAGTGCAGGTATTATCGATATGACGTACGAAAGGCTCAAGTGCGATTTGGAAAGAATGGGGGTACAAATTGGAAATCGGACCTGAGCTAGAACATAAAAAACAGCGTCAATAACTTATCTGTCGTTAATTTGCCAATGTGTTTCCCAACGACCTCTTCTGTTTGTTACCGCAAGTTAGCGTATACCTTGGTAAACCTATGTTTATCGATATGCATAATTTGTTTCGATGTGAGTCTTCTTTGTGTTGCATTTCAAGTCTTAAATGTCCACAATCCGAAAAGCTTTCGAACACTCAACAGACAATGTCTTACCTTCATTCACTCCTCGCTTTTCTCTCACCCAGTCGGTAATGGCTCGTATGAAGTCGAAAAAATATGCATCCTCCGGTATGCTATGCAGCTGTTTCCCAATTTTAGCGTAAAGTGAAAATCCTCTTGAGTTACGTAATCTCAGCTGCGTGCATATGTCGCTGCATATATCGTTTGTTTTGGTTCCGGAAGCCACGTTGCAAGTCTGTGCAATGAACACAGTAGCGGTGAAAGAAATGACGCGATAAAGGTGTTCAATATAACATGAAAATAAGACAACCGATTACTCACACAATTGATTAGGCGGTCGCAGCAACCCAGTTGGGTATCGGTATTTTGTGAATAAAACAAGCATCAACGTTTATTCCAAACGGAATTCGTTAGCTTTGTCACGGTTTGGATTGCAGTATCGTGTACTTTATCAGTTTTCTTTTCCTATAAGAGTGTATGCCAAAACGGGCTTATCACAATTCGTTTGGCTTTCGGGAATTGTACATGAAAGTTCATTTACTTTTTTCAAACACTGTTACTACAAGTCTAGTTTTCTCGTGAGCATTCGAGTGTGGCACCTGGAAGGTTCTGAATATGTACGCCCTTAACCACTGATTTTGCAGCGGGACCAAGACTGTTTGTAAAAATATCAGAAAATTGTATTACTAATAAGTAGTGTAGCAGATTAATGAATTTAGATGAGACCCAACTGTGAAAAGTCAGGGCTTCGGCTGGATTCGAACCAGCGACAGACACGGCATG
>QNGE01002420.1:84655-115265 GCA_008508345.1 Paragonimus westermani
CTCCCGGTCTTATTCCTTCGGGTTTACACTGGATATGTGGTGTGTTGGTGGAACTGCAATTGGTGCAGCGCAAGCCAATTGCGGTGATGGCTAAGCGCAGGCGTCTTTTGGCTTCGGTCATTGTGACAGGCTAATCCGAATCGGATGCCGCCAACCGTGTTACGGTGACTTGTGAAATAAATTCTGAGCCCACGTGAGAAGACTAACCTACCAAAAAGCATTATGGTTATTTCACGTAAGATAGTTGGGAGATAAGAACCTTCAGTTCTCTAGACCACAGTCTTCCAACGCTGTTTGTCATATATTTCACCTACTTTTCTACTAGATGTGTTATTTCTCAACTCCGTTCAGCGCTAAGAATAATTTTGAAACCATAGACCAAATCGTGTTCTGGTCAACGTGAAATAAATCGTGTGGTCTCTTGGTTGATTTGAGTCTAAACCAAACAGTAACCAGGAACTCTGTAGGGGACAGAACGAAGCTCAGTTTTATGTCAGAATACTTAGCCTGTAAAGGCAAGTTATGAAACACCACCTCTAATGGAGAAGCATACATAAAATATTTTAATACAATCGAACAATCGCTTTTTTAACACGAAGGTGCTCTTGTTCGGCTCACAAACGTGTATTGTGTGCCAAAAGTACAAGCCTTTACCTCTATGGTCTATACACTCAAAGGACGGCTAGTGAACTGTTGGTCGTGTTTTGCTTAATAATTGTTGATGATTTGCTACAGAACATTTAGTTTGCTTGCAGAAGGCACATCTTACTGCTCAAACATTTCCGTTTTCGTCAAAGCAAACATTCTGGACTAAAACTATTTTGAAAGGTTTGGCATCCATCTTCAATGTTCACGCCATTTATAGCCACATTTGCGCATTTCCCAAACGTTTCTGAATCCAGTGGTTGTAACTTATCCTACCGTCAATACATGGACTCTGTTGTTTTAGCTAGCTTAAAATTGGATTGTTCCGGGCCTTTTGTGTGCACAGTGAACAACTCCGTACTTCGGTTGTACCCTACTCGTTTAGTTAAACACTCGGCTGATTGGAACGTGTGGTGAAAGACAGGATTGTTATTGTGTAAATTTTCTTTAGTACGGTATGACATCCAATTTTTCCAACTGCCGCTTTGATGTCTTCAAGACCCGTGTGATCGTTTCTTTTACCAGACCATCTCAAAAGACGTTACGGGGTTCACAGACTATGCTTAACACAGTGACAAACCTAAATCTCCCTGAACAAATTCAACAGTGGGACTAATCGTTCATTTGCAATCACTATATGGATGTCTATTGGTTTAAACTGTAAAACCAAAAAACTTAGATGGTGAGATGACTGAGTTATCTGTTGCATATCCATGGGTAACAGAGTTTGTGGATAACCAAGGGGTATTAAGTGGAACCGACTGGGGTCATCGAAGTTCTATTCAATCGTCAAAAGCGATGGCCGATCTGAAAAGTAGACTGCACGAGCACAAACATGAACTTGACTCGTTAGCTGTCAAACATTTATTGGCGTACACTCGTCCAGAGTACTCTTTCGTCATTTGGGCACGTTGTGAAAAAACGCACTTACTGAGGTTCATCAAAGCGTTTACTACTACTCTTGACCGTCTAGCCGTTTGTGCAAAAGTGGTCAACTATGACACTGGCTACACTTTAATAACTACCATGTAAGAACACTACCCTTGTCCAGTTTTGAGGAAGATCTGTTCGAGAAACTCTGTACTTTTGATCTATCTGACAGTAGCAAAAACGAACGAAATACGGCTAAGTCACTTGGGGTGACAATCTTGTCACAACCAATGAGAAGAAAGAAATGAAAACTGATTAAGGCGAAATAACTGAAAGATGTGGAAGAAAAGGGAAAACATACTTAGTAGGTACGGACACAAAGTTGCAACACAAACATCCTCGAGTTCTATTCTTCATCGTATAAGGCGGCGTATGCAACTACGTGTTTAATGTACCACGTGTTTTAGTTAGGAAGACGGAAACGCCCCGCTGAAATAAGCTTTGATTTCACAGTCGTTGAATGTCAAAAACAAGTGCCAAGTGAGCCACCAGACTGCCGCTTCCAGTCCAACATACCACGTAAAAAAACTTCGTGTGGCAAGTGGTCGGTTGGCATTCCTAAGATGCATCCAAAACATGGAGACAGTATCAGTAGGCCAAATGTCCGACAGAGTCTACTAGTTAGGATAGTGCAGAGGCGGACTTCATCATTATGGACACGGTGTTCCCAACACATGCGCCGTGCTTCGGAGATGACGATACGTAGTGGATAGACTATGAACATCCTCCATGCAGTTACATCGGTATTGCAGCCATAAAATAAGCCTGCACTCACAGTGATGCTTCACACGCTGTATTCCAGAGAAAGACAGATCATGCCAGCTCCACAGATAGTGCAAGTTAACAAACCCCATTCGAACCTTGCCTGCATACCAGTTTTGATAATACCCTCAAGGTAGTCCATGAACTAGTGATAAACTTCACTTTTGAATGTCTATCGGCTGCTGCTGATAACAGTATATGTCACAATAAAAAATAGGCGACATTAATGACGGGCGTTTCTCAATCCTCTAGCTGCGTGTTCAAATCTGACAGCACAAAAACGGCCGTTGAGGGGCATCCGGTCAGTCACTGCCTTCAAGACAAAGGAGCAGGCGCCAGTGGTTTCTATCGCAGGATCCAAATATCTGCTTCCTAAAAGAGCCGATGAAGATAGGAGGTGTAATACTGCTCTAAAATCTTAAAGCCATATTACGGAAAAACAAGAGATGACGATGGCGACGGAGTTCAGAGTGCGTACAAAGTTACCGGTTGGCCTGTCTGTAATTGTGTTTCGAAACCGAATGTGGGAAGCTAAGGTAATGTCCGGGGGAAGATAGGAATTTGTGTCAGCCAGGTAACCGCGTTACTGTGGTATTGCTTTCCGTCTAGAGCAGCAACTAAGGTAAATATCAATTAAGTATCCAAAAACTGGACCGGAAGGTTGGTACACAGGGATCGGGGGCGAAATGAAACATTGTAATTTGGTGTGGTGCAGTGAAATGAGAACAATGCCGATCACGAAAAACCCCGACGAAACAAGCAAAGTGAAACGTCGAGCAGAATTCGTGAGCAATAATGAGTTCATATCTGTGAGGGCAGGACAACTCCCGATTGTCCAGGTCAGAGAGTTTTTTTTCCGAAAGGCCTCACATGGGTTTTTTGTTGAAGAAACCACTTCCACGTCCGAAGCAATGTGTTAGCAATCTCCCGGGGAGGATGACCATTACTCCGTCCTGCATCTTATTTGAACAGAGCCCATTCATTCAAGATGTTCGTTGCATCTTTCATGAGACTGCAGCGGAAACAGTCTAAGGGTTCGAAGATCCATCAGAAAAAGTGGGTCGGGTGTGGTGGATCGTTTTAACTAGAGGGCCCAAGGTCAACAATGGTGTTGCAGCACACATGTGCTGTTGCCTCGGGACCGGTGACCGAATGAAGTTAAAAGCCTTTCAAATGGGGTCTACTCATTCTAGGTGCTTGGTACATCGCTCATGCCAGCTGGAACTAGTGATCGCCACAGTAATCGGTACGCATTCTTCGGGGTTTGCCTGGATTAGCAAAGACAGAAAGTGTCCACACGCATCGTGTCATACCTGTCTTATAATTCCACCGCATGGATTTATTCAAAGGACCCAACTTTTCAGACTTATTAGCCTATAAACTACTTCTGTAATTCGTCTTATACCCTAATGATCCGATCTATATGCCTGCGTCTACTACTACAACGTGGTCCTAACCGGCCAGTCCTTGTCCTGAAGCAGCAGGGTTCGTTCGTAAACCCAAATACCGGTGAGCTTACATGCTTGCAAAGAAATCTGAGAAGGGTTCATAACTTTAAAGACGGTTGATAAGCAGTTTATAGACCCAGGCTGCGATAAGCCAGTACGATAGGGACAAATTCCTTTCAACTCACAAATAGACGGCAGTAAACATATAAACACCACAACTTACCTTTTTGTTCTTTGTAGTCGGATGTAACACAGTCTTCCAAGTTCGTATGGTGTGGACAGGAGGATAGCGTCTATTTCTTTGAGCAGTAGGGCACTCGGGGCTACCAACCCGGTAGCCAGCCACATGAGCTCCCATCCTCTTTTGATGCTTCGACTGAAATGACGGAAATCAAATAGACTAATTTTATTGACGATTTTAGCCAAATATACATGCACGTAGAGGGTGCTTCAGCATATAATCTGTCTTACTGATTATAAATTCCCGGGAATTTCGTAACACGCATTCTACCGCATAATGAAACACATTCAGATCACATTCATGAATAATGCTTGTCTTGCTTAACTTTAAAAGATATCTCACACACCAATCTACTAATCACTACTTAGGGTTCACAAAAATCACCCTGGAATTTCACTTGGCCGGACAGTGTTCACCTGCAATCCTCAAATCTCGCATTACTTTTAAGTAGTGTGGTAAATGTCATGATTTGGTTTGGACCCACTTGCGAAAAATCTGAGCTTCGGCTGCATGCCGACAGAAACCGAATGTCCAAACGCGGCAAACGCTCTACCAGCTGATCTACGAAGACATGCAGGAAGCTCAGAAGTTTACACATTTGGACCCAGTTACCCTCCCAATCCACTATTTCATAAGAGTCCATTAAGTGATCCGGCGGCTTGATTGCCCAAGCAGAATTCCTCAACATTTCACAGTGGGATCCACCAACGCTACCATTGAGTCTTAACGCCCAGGTTTCTCACGAGTGGGGCTCATCTAAATCATGAAATATGCCATACCAATTACAAACAATACAATTTCATTGCACAACGGGAGCGTTGGTGGATTCCAACGTGAAATGTTGAGAAATTCTGCTAGGGCAGTCAAGCCGCTGGATCAATTCGTGGATCCTAATTAACATACTTGATTGGGAGAGTAACTGAGTGAAAATGTATAAACTTCTGTGCTTCCTGCATGTCTTCGTAGATCAGCTGGTAGAGCGTTTGCCGCGTTTGGACATGCGGTTTCTGTCGCTGGTCGGCATGCAGCCGAAGCCCAGATTTTTCGTAATTGAGTCTCATCTAAATGTTGTGTTCTCAAAATAAATAAATACCACTGGGCTTACTACAATTTTTGCTCGCTTTTGTGCTTTTCTGCGCATGTTTCACTGTAGAAGTTTACGCTGCTTAACCAGAGGCGCTTTGTTCGTGATTTTGAACGTCGGTCTCTAAGGTGATGGTTACATGATAACATGGTGTGTTAGGCCAGTCTCGTCACGTGCATTGTCGAAACAAGCCTACAAAACCTTGGTGAAACTGATATCTTGTAGTGTGATTTTACTCATGGAACAATAACTTTTATCAGAAGCATCGTGATTTTGTAGTTGCTGGTAAACAATCTTGGTGAAAATGATTAAATACAAAGTGAACGGAATAGTTAGTAGAGGAAGAGTGGTGGATACCAACATTTCCTACTGGCTCACTAATATAAATTGATTAACAACGCTGGCTTTTCATTTCATTATGTTTACGACAAACATGATGTAAAAATTTAGCCGTTTGAAACTACTTATACGAATAAAAGAACAGAACGACCATTAACCTCTACGATCAGGAACGACAAACCCAGACTTTTCCTATGGTTTGGTGAAAAACACTGATTGGAAGTGCTTGGATGACGAGTAACCTCTTTATCAGAAGAATCCAATCATTATTAAGTAAATCCTTGGTTAAGCCACAACGAGTTAAAACCAAAGTTATCGGTTTCGCAACGTTTCGACCCTCTCGGAGAGCCTTTATCAAGCGATTTAAATCAGAAAATTTACATTGTACAGGCTTCAAATGAGGTAGTCATCACCTGGCGCGTGTATGCATGTTTAACACGCGGTTTGTGGACAGTCAACCAATAGAATGTATGAGTTCACGGTTCACCTGATGTCACCACGTGACGAGCCCAGGCGCAAACAAGGCTAGATAGTGTATACTGTGCGCATGCATGCGATCAATCTACATGCGTGTAGACTGTTTGGGATGGGGTGGGTGACAGGGATCCGCAAATCTTTTTCGACATAGTGTCACTGTTGTCCACCCAGTAAATCGTGCCAAACAACTGACAATTCCAGGCCATCGGAGCGATTCACCGCTTGTGGTGTACTAGCGATCAGCAAGGTTTCTGCCAGTAGACGTTCTTTGTGGTTACGGAAACCACCTTTTAGCACAATCGGGTGGTCGAAGTCAACTTGGTGTTGGTTGACGATCGCGTGTGCAGCAATGGCTGAATCGTGTTCTAATTTCCGAAGTTGCTCAGCGTCGGTAGGGGACTTCTTACTACACCTTACATGTTCTTTAGTGCGTATTTCAAGTTGCCGGGTAGTCTGTCCAATGTACGAGGCTTGACAACCTTTGCATTTAATTCGGTAAACACAGTTTGATTGCCCCAGGACTGTTCGTTTGTCCTTTAAGTGGACTAACTTATTCCTTAACGTGTTTGTGGCTTTAAATGTCACTCTGATATTGTACTGATTGAGGACCCGTCTAAGATCTTCCGATGTATTCCTTCTGTACGGAATAACAATAGTCGATAGCCAGTTCCTGTGTTCGTTGATCATGTTGCAATGTGCCTCCTGAGTTGAGCGTAGAATCCTGTCACAGTAACCGTTGGCTTTCGGTGTCGATTTCACAATCTTGTATTCTTTCGAGAGCTCGTCCTCGGAACTGGTTAATAACAAGGGCCTGTGAAATAAACTGGATGCGACTGCTTTCTTAGCACACATGGGGTGTTCTGAGCTAAAGCAAAGGTACCGATTAGAATGGATGTCTTTTCTGTGCACGCCTGTGTCCAGTTTACCGTCGGCTCTCCTGCGTACTCTGCAGCCTAGGAAACTCAGCTCATGGTCCACTGATTCGCGCTCAATTGTAAATTTGATGTGTTGATGAATGGAGTGTATGTGCCCCATGAATTTATCAATAATTTCTTTACGTGTCACCACCAAGGATTTACTTAATAATGAGCATCAGCACAACGCACAATATGTTTTCGCATATCCGTCCTGTATACGGTTCAGATGTACTAAGAATCCAATCACTCAAAAGATTTAGATGGTATTGAGGGGTGCAAACAGTTCAAGGTTGAGACGTCTACCGATTCGGATTTCTTGTCAGTTGTTTAACCAGTTGACAATAGATTTCGTCTCTTAGTAAATCGGACGCAATCAGGGGTTGGAAAATTGGGTCCGTCAGTCGACAACAACCGTCGCTGGTCGGTTTCGTTATCTGATTTGGAGGCACATCTCCCATATACCGTAGAATGGCCAGAAACGCAGCCAAAGCGGTTCGTTTATCGGGTTCCTTTGCACAGGCCAGTTTCTGCAGCAGCGGTTCACGTAGTGGTTCGTATCCATGGCTCCATAATGCACACGCCGCGGTGCCCAAAGGGCGCACTGTGCAGGGCCTAATGGTAGCAGAGATCAAGCGAATAACATTGTTAAAAAAGGATCTCTGTGAAGTTAACTCTAAATAACCTCTAATGGTGACCGAATTTCTATATTACTAGATTGGTGTGCATTTTCTGTGTAGCTCGTTGCATCTACCCTATGGAAAGGACACGCATCAGCCCCAAGCGACCTGTTTCATATTCCACTGTTTTCATGAATCAGCATCACTCCACTCCGTACTCAAAGCGAGATAGGTTGTTTGCTCATCTCCTGTGCTTCTTAGAGATGGAACACATCACTTATTTCCTAAATAGAGAAATGAATACGTTTTACAAGCTAATTCCAGTCACATATGAAAAAGAACGTCGCCCTACAAGTTACTCATCAGTGACAACTAGAAAATCATCGTTGTTTAGTGGCCACAACCCCAACTGTTTCACGGTGAGTTTCCAAACATTCTCTTAGATAATGCACAAAGACTTCACGCTATGTGGGCAAGCTACCCCAACAGATTAAATGCCCGCGGGTGTGCTTTTCAGAGTAAAAGGCTTGACACTCAATATACTCTTCAAAAGGTGCTTGTAAATTATCTGTAGGCTTGCATTCTTCTTCAAGTATTGTATATTATATACAATATATTTTGCATACGCTCCCAAAAAGTCCACACGTTTCTTTCCAAAAAAGATTACCGGTATTCCACGTCTAACTCTGTAACCGTTTTCTATCAGAACACCCGAAGGATTTCGAACTTTCCAGTGACATTGCTTTAACCGGGCTGAATTATGCAGTGAATGCATTTGAAATATGCTAAACTAATTCATCTTACTGTCACACGTCTACATGCAGTACGTTACTTGCCTAATAAGAGTGTGATAGGCCCAGATGCAACAGCTTCAATTGTGTTCGTACTGCTGACAGGCACTCAAATGAGCCAAGTACTGATGTGTTGTGACAACACACGGGCAGAATGTGTTTTTCACTAACCTAAATAAAACAAAAATGCAGAGCGTTGTATCCTAATTTCTGAAGGGATATGATCTAGCACATACCAGTTATGTTTGTCAGTACAGCTACTCTTTCATGATCTAATTTTCATGGTTTAAGAGAGATGAATAGTGTTCAGTATTGTCTACCTACCGAGAGGTACCGATAAAGCAAAAGTCAGTTTAGGCAGAGTCAAGCAAATACATCGGGATTTAACACAACTGACGAACGTGGACATTGTCTGCTGGTAAGGTGTAAACATCGACCTGCCTAAGGTGTAAACAAGAGACTCGTCACAAATACCCTCCGAACTTGACATGAGAGACCTACCTGAAATACATGGCAGCGAAATCCTCCAAGGTATGTTGGTGTTGTCTCAGAATGAGTTTCAGGCTATACCTCTTGGTAGTGGGAGCCGAAGGGGTTTTTGGAAGCTGCGTTGCATTGTATACCAGTCTTGGCAAGTATGTCCCACTCTCGGCAATAGTGTTAGACTGTGACGATCTTTGGTTTTTCACTTCTGATTCATTTGAGTTTGGATCAGCAGGGCTAGGTTCCATGAACAGATCTAGCGTTTCCTGTGTGGGATAAGCCAGGCAGGGTAGCACGTATACATATTTGGCTGGGAATTCTCCCATCTCTCTGGTGTGTTGGTTCTGCCCGAAACACCAGCCACTGTCATCACCCAGCTGGATCAGGTGTTCGTGTAAAAACGGCAGTGGAGACATCGGCTCACAAACGAGAGAAATAGTGGAATCGTCGGAAGCACGTTCAGGAGTCCAAAGTCGCTTTTGCCTCCGTAAAATAATCAAATCACCATACTTGAACGATAGTAGATTGTTGATGGCCAAATCTAGAAGATGTAAATTTTGTGAGATGTGAAGCAACTTGTGGTTCATTTAGTTGACACAGTAGTGTGTAATGACGTTGCTGTCACCTTAACAAATAGACCTGAAAAAGAGCGCATACATTTGAACAGAACTTCGCGTAATTGTTGCCATTCATTCCTAGGGGACAAGTACTTTGCTCCAGAAGATGACTCTCCTCATGACTTAACGAAAACACTTGTTAGACTAAAGGCATGTTTGAAGTGCACCTTCTAAGCATAGCTCCAAGAGAAATCAACCACTTCTAACTAGAAACTGCTCATGATGGTTAGATTTACGTCCAGATCATAGCAGTGCTTGGTTGAATCTTGGCTTTATTCGGAGAAATCATGCTCATGTGCTACTGAATGGTGTGCACGGTCTATACCGACTGTTGACAACGATGAAGAAGGTTAAACCGAAAGGAGGCATGTGTGCACCGAAACGACCATACAAAGGACAGACCTTACCGCCTTGTTCGTGATGCCACACAGAGTTCATATCAGCAAATCGGGATGCTCACTGCATGGGATGTTAAAGTCCAGCACCTTACTTTACTTCCAACAATAGTGGGGTTTGTATAGATGATCATGAATCAGGGGACCAAAGTGGTGAAGCAAACATTAGACGTCTCTGTGATCATGATTTGTGCGTCTCGCTCTTCACTTTGGGCTTAAAAATGCTACAAATGTTGGCAAGCTGATAAACACTGCGACTATAGGCGTCGTGATATTGTCCTGCCGACAGAAAAGTAAAAACTATTATGCCTGGTCCTTTTATTTCGCAACGTTTCTTATCCTCATCTCCATAAGACGTTACAGGACAACAAGACGTGTTCGATTATTCCGGGTGCCCTAGTGCGTAAGTATGAATTCACAATGTAAAAGTCTTTACTTCGACTGACTACCTGCATTAGAATGCCTGGTCAAATCAGAAAAGCAGCAGACAGTCGTCAGTGCGTCTTTCACGGTGACCTAATGAGTCCATCCATTCCGCACACAGTCCGAAGCTACTGTTGAATCCATTTTTTCTGGTGGTTACACAGAACGTGTATTTGACTCCCGCATCAAGCAATATGTGCGACAGTAAGAGAGCTGTTATCATTTCCCATGTTTTCAACAAGGTAACAAAGGAGGTCATGTTTCGAAGTTTACAACATGGAGTGTGTGAGAATTCCGACTTTTCAGAAGTCATTTTAGGAAGTATGGATATAGTTTTGTCGACTGAAATGATATTGTCTAACACGGCAATCCCCTAAACATAATCAAAGCAAGGAAAGCAACCAAAAGAGGCTCCAATAGAAGGCAAGTTTTGTTGATGAAAAACTGAAAGATACACACTTACAAGTAAAGCAATGAATTAATTTTTCAAAAAGCCTACGGATGTTAATTGCTTTATAGATCTTTTTCTAATTTCTTCCAGCTTGTACTGAAGTTCTGTTACAGGGTACTTCTTTAAAGCAAGCATGCGGGGTTGCTCACAAACACGAATGGACTTTGTAGGCGTCGTACAAGATGATTCACTTGTAGTAATTGCTTTCTGTCCACAGTTTCCAACATCACTTTTCACAACGATACCCCTCATTTTCCAAACATTCGGATACTTGGAAATAAATGTACTAATCGAAAACTTATTATATTACATACATTAGGCGACAAACCGAAATCTCTACAGTTATATGGCATTTAATCTTTGGCAAATAAGAAAGTTGTAATAGGAAACGGTGACCTTTGCTGGCGATTCGGATTCGAACTTACTGTACCAGTAGGACTTCGCGTCAGCTGCAGATCAGGCATGAGGAGCACCTTGGGAAAGAGATCAAACAACGGCTGACGCAAACACGTGGGGGCACAGAGAAACTACGTTGTCCTTTTCCTGTCAAGTTCTAGTGTATCAACACCAGTGGATTTAGCAACCACCTTTCGAGACCTGTGTTCAGTGCCACACGGTTGCACACAGCGTTATGCTGAAGCTGTCTCTACTCAGAAGTTAACACCTGCATTATGTGTTCAGAAACAACAGTTTGTAGGATTGTCACTACTATGGCTGCTAATTCTGACTCTGAACTCTGAATTTTTGTTTCCATGCGCTGTTTCATTCGTTAACTCATGCTACCATACAAACAGTCCATTGGATATGTTCGCCAAAATAGCCAATTGTGCCCGGACACTGATCGTGTAGTAGCAGGCTTCCGTCTTCTCCGTCCACATTCGAAAATGAGTCGTATTAATCACAGTGGTGTGCCTTGCATATTTTCCATCTTGAAACAAGCACACCATTTCAGCCCCTTCCTTAAAAGACTGTAATGCACCTTGTCCCCTTCTATTACACTATTAACATCTGTGCAGTGGAAACTGGTTTGACGTCTTATAAAAAGCTTGATTAACCCCCTTTTTTCGATAATCTGTGGAATAATTACCAGTGAACTGCAGTAGTGGTTTGACAGAGCCTCCGTGCGCCCACATCGACGCACACTAAATCCTATACTGGCAAACAATTTGATAGCGTGACACACAGACATAGATTAACAGGGTAGTTCGTCCTGAGATTTTCGTTCCATTGTTTAATGATATTCAGGGTCCGGAATTGGTACACAGAACTAACATGCGTATTCCTACAAGACGATATGTCGGCCTGGGCAAAATAATTTAGGTTTGCAATGACGCACGTGTAAATGCTGAATGGAAGTGTGGAAGCACGTGCGCATCCTACAGAAAAATTAATTGCGTCTATCATTCGGCAAGCAGTATAAATAATTGTACAGATGATCCTAACTGTACCACGTACTGAATGTACGTACCAAACACAAGTGAACTCATTGGAGGCCGACGGAGAAAATGAAAACAACTTCTGCTAGACGAAAAGGGGATGCACTAAAAAGTGGTAAACTATGGAAAAATTTAAAGCAGTGGATCTCAAAGGTAGGGTGTCACATTTTATAAGATACGATGGGGCAGTTAGTATGCACTTGATGGACACAATTCATCGAAAGCACACGACCGGTTTGGAAGTTTTTCCACTCAGGTGTGCGTACCCGGTGAACTGGGACCACACTTCCTAATGTAGAAACAGATAAAGATTAAGGTTGTAGATTCTGTTTCATTTGTAAGTTGACTTTGCCATTTGACTCAGACTCCATAGATTCCGTAGATCAGTGCAGAGGTTAGAAACACTAGCTGGAAATGTGCAGAAACTCAGTTTACTTCAATCTCCTAGGTGGAATTTTGACTTCATAGAGTAGGCTAAAATAAGGTAAGCTAGGGTTTCGCATTATCAGAGTGATCAAGATGGAAAGGAGAACGACATGAACGCTTGCGACGAAGGTCCGAGCACATCGGTAGATTAGACGTAAAATTACACAACAAATTTGAGTTTGATAGGCGCAACCTATGTGGTTCCGCCTATCAAACTCAAGCGAGAATCGGGCGAAACGTTTTCATACTCCATCCAATCGGGTTTATCGCATTTCGAGATATCTGTCTCGTTCGACGTGTTGCTGATGTACCAACTGGAGGTTAGAGCTGAGCTGTGGCCTCGGTGACACAAAGGGGAATTGAAAACGCTACACAAAAATTATGACACCGTGCAGGGGCTTACCCTAACAGAGTCGGGTTAGTGAACGCTGCCAGCACACCACTGTAACATTCTGGACCTTACCAGCACAAGGTGTATGCTTTGAAAATTCAAATTCAGCAAGCTGAGGCCGCGATCGATAGCAGCTGGCTATTAACAAACTTTTCTTGTTTAAATTGAACATTCTCAACTGATCGCAGGTGTCGCATTCTCTTTCAAAACACAACAGAGGGAACTAGCATGGATCAGTGAATCTAAGTGAACTAAGTAGAGGTACAATATTTCCATGATGAAGTGGATCATCAAGATTATTTTACTACTAATCAACAGACCATAACATGTTGTTTACAAAATCGAGAAAACTATTAAAGTGTAAGGAGCTTGACTGACACCCACCGTTTCATCCATAGTAATGAAGCTAGGCCATTCCGGTCCCGTGTTTCGTTACACCGTTCGAGAACTGTGTTGTGACGACACAAAACCGTGTAGCGGAATTTCTAAGTCGGGTATGTCGGTTCCCGGTTTCATGGTCACCTTGTCGGATGGTTGTCTTACAGTTGAAGTCAGCTTATTCCGTTCTATTGGACGTCTATTCGCGCAATGTCTTGATAAAAGCAAACTCATGAGCTCTCGAGAGTGATATGACCAGTTCGTTCCAAGTAGTTCGAACTGAAGCGCCCTGTGTTCAAAGCATTCTTCGACAGCTTTCATATCGCCGAACCTGATGTTAATAACCAGTTCTTTGTGGGATATTCCTTAACCTCTCGTTGTGCGTCTGATTAACGACATGGAAGTTATCCGAAGAATGTAGATGACAACACACAGTTACATTTAAACACCTATGTTTTGAAACCTATGAAAATCGTGAGTGCCTGATTTGCTGTTATTAATTCCGACGGTCACAACCTCCTGAGGAAATGACCGGATCGGACGTTGATTCAACTGACATGTGCCAGTGGTTGCGTGGGTTAATTACAGAAAGGGTCAACGATTTTTGTTAGAAGCTCAAAATTGCGGTAAACACTCTCTTTTGAAAACCACTAGCTTTCGAACTGATACATATGAGTGAGCGTACGGATTTTACTTCTGTAACCGCCTCCACATGTTCTTCTGTTACCGGAGGTAGTTTCGTTCTCTTTCTTACAGGCCTTATCTACTATCTTCCAACGTTGTCTCTTTTGTAAGATATCCGCACCACATTTAGTACGAATGAAGTTGAACAGTTTGGGCGTCGTGTTTAACATGTTATTGATAAACAGATTGGGAATAACACAACGTTACGAGCGGGTTGTAATAATCTACGTTTCAACCACCTCGGGTGGCCTTCCTCAGGAGTGTTGTAAACGAAATCACACTGACCATGTGACCAATGTGATTTCGTTTACAACACTCCTGAGGAAGGCCACCCGAGGTGGTTGAAACGTAGATTATTACAACCCGCTCGTAACGTTGTGTTATTCCCAATCTGTTTATCAGTTGTCTCTTTATTGAAATTCTCCTTACCCACACTACTGGAGTTTAAGACGGCTCGATGTCACTTTTGCGTTTCTCGATACCACTTTTAGATAGTCCAAGGGGTTCCCAAGGGCCTGAATGGCGGACGGGGTCTCACGGCGGTTGCACATATGAGTAGAATGACGGACAAAAGGATTGGCTGTTTCATTCGGAATGAGAGGACAAGGCTGAGAGGCTGACGGCGGTGCAACCTAATACGTACGCGGTGAGCACTTGAGTGTATCAGCAAGACACAGAATGTATATGGACGAGACCAACGGCAAACCGATCGTCTTTTTGGGGACAAATCAGCGGTCTGTTCAGATTGGCATAGGCTTTGGGTGTCGATGTCCAAAAGAGTGTCTGAGCCGGGGGGACTCTACCTCGGTATCAGTAGCCATTTGTATACCTGGTAGTCAATTACAGGCGAGTTAGCACGAGCCTTTTAAGTACAGTTGATGTTAGACACATGGATGGTATGGCCACCGCACATCGACTGGATACGAATTTGAAGACTACTAGCTCACATTCGAGATTACCGAAGTTTGACAGAAGGAAAAATACAAATCTCGATCATTGGTGCTGAATTAACCGCACCGTTGCGGAAACACGTACCAGGTGATTGATTGAAATCCCGGATCGCTACTGCGTAACCTGAGCGTTCCTTCAAGCCAGTGAGGAAGGTGACCAATAAGTGACATTTTTCTTCTGCAGTTCTGGCCAACAGAGTATACTCTACCCCGCAGACAGTTGTCACTGTAAGCAGTTTGTTTTGAGAACCCTGAGGACTAGGGAAAAATGAACATAGACAGGTTTCAAAAGCTAGAAACAGCCACTGATAATTCATAGGGTGAAGCCGTGTTGTCTTTTATCCGGTCGAGAGTTTACAGTACGTTAAAGTTAGAATTAATCACTTTATTGGAAGAAAGAGAAGCAAAAGTTAATTCTGATTATTTTTTAAAGAGGGTATGTTGATATGGCTGCTATATCGTCCAGTGAAAAGAAGTTTTTAGCCAAAGATCAAATATCCTTAACGGAGTTCTCTTCAAAAATATGAAGGGATGGTCGAGTGCTAAAAGAACAGGCAACAATAATTTTCGCGTGTATTTAAAATCTAGATAAATTTTTCATCTACATTATTTGCAATTCCAAATTCATGATTACCCTTTATGTCAAAGTTGCACTAATAATCGATTGATTATTCCGCAGTGGAATTGTGGGCTTGCTCAAGCACAAACCACAAAAGTTGCATATTACAGAAAAGCCTTGGTGCCTGTGCCAATCTATCCGATCAAACTCACACCATATGGATTACTCATGAGAGATCGTACAAGACTGGCTGTCAATCTGCCGCCGTTATCTTAGCCATACACACAATGAACTTTTAGGTGTATTCCATTTCTTATGTGCATGTGGCCACCATAATTCAGCGTATCACACAACAACCACCATATAAAGCTACTGACGTGAACAGGTGATGATTTCGGCTTGTTATCTTTCCAGATAGACGTAAGAACAATGAAACTATTTCAGAGAACATGACACTGTCTGCCGTGATTCTGATTACGATTCCCACATAAAACATGGACTTTTATTGCGTCAACACTCCACTGCCCTAAAGAGTAGTCATACCTTCCTAGATATCCCTAAAAGATATTCTCATATGCGCTATTTAATGGATTATCCGTGAGGTCGATGAGTAGTAAGTTCCCAGAGTGCTTACATTTGACGAATACTACCATTCCTACCACTCTGGTAAAATAATGTTGATGAAGTGTTCCAGAAAAAATGTACGATGCTGTATGGTGCACGCGTATGTCAACTGTCGATTCTGTCTTCAGCAGGAACAGCTATAGAGTTTATTTTATTTGTGCTACACTATTTCGAGGCCCCGTCATTCACCAAGTGCTGGCCCATCGTGTTTCAGAGTTCCTTCTGCTCTGCGTTGCACGACTGATTTCTTCACGATGGTCATGGCCTTCATTGACAATACGCGTAATAGTTGCCAGTTGAACGATATCTGCCGGATTAGTCGACCTTGCGGAACGAATTTGATCTCTCTGTGGAAGTAACCAACCGTCAACGAAGCAAACTTTCAGCAGCTGCCTTTTCAATGCCTTACCAACTTCGGAGCAATTAAAGCACCAATGAGCGCCCTTCCATTCCATAACCCACCACCTTGAGTAGTTGTACTGAGTTCCGGCGGTTGTCTGGGTTGTTGAATCCACTTACCAAGTCTCCCTTTGCGGCAGCTCACTCCAGCTTCGCAGGGTCTCTTTGTATCGATTACAACACTGACTTAGGTTTACTGTATACAGGCGCCCTCAGAGGTATCAGCATCCCATGGTCGATCTTAACTCCGAATATTTCAGAGATGTCCGCAATACCTTCTGGGAAGGTCCGCCATCGCCATCTTTGAAAGGTTTTGGTTCTGTCATCTTCTCAGAAGTGATCACGACACCAATATTTCTATCCAAAATAAGACTGACACCAAGGATTAGGTTGTCAGAGAAACTGACGCGTACTACTTATAAATTCACCACAATGTACAAAAACGCTCATACGCACGCAATGGCTAACCGTGGCTTTATGCGACTGATCATTATTTAGTTGAGCCTTAAGCTCAGTCTCAACCAACTGCCCAACTGCCAACTGACCACTGGTCGTGCTGCTGTAAAGTTTTACAACAGCACGACCAGTGGTCATCTGGCGTCTAGTTCACGTGACTCAGCAGAGTAACTCTCAGTGTACTCAACAGTGTTGTGAGTGGCCAAACGGAGTGACTAGCCAGTCATTTATGGGACTTCTCAGCAATTCCTCACACTTGGATGCCAACTTATTTTGCCTGAGCATTATTCTTCCTCATGACTAATTTGACTGTTACGGTCGAACTTAGTTCACAGCGTTAGTGACCAAACGAAAAATGACGTAACACAGTATGGTATGCGCAGAAACCTACTCGGAGGTAGTTATGCAATAGATCTCCGGAAATAACAGTCGACGGATCAGTTTTTGTTGATTGTTAGTGATATATAGTCCAGTGTCATTAAGGGCTACAATCACTTCTTCAAAATAAATGCTGGGTCCAGTGAACTGTTTTGCCTCGTGAAACCTTGAAAAGAACAAAGGCCATTGGTCTTGGGCCAAACGAACCACTTCCTGTTGGACGCGGTTAGCATCCCGAGGATAGGCGAATAAGTTGTGAGTACGGAGAACCTAACCAAGAAGAACAAGCGTCAGATTAGGTGGTTACAACATGGACAATCCGTAGTTCAATCTAGTAAAAAGATTATGTCAACCATGACTGTGGAGTAGACTGGCTTGATTTTATGTTAAGGATGCTGGTGTCTTTCTGTTCAGCACCACTTGAATCTAGAATAGGCTGATTTTATTCGGGATGCTTCATAAACAACGAAAACAAGTTCGAATGCTTAACTTACGTCAGCAAGCTTCCAACCTGACAGCAGCAACAAGGCATCTAGACATATCCAGGTCACCTCCACACAAATCCTCTCTCTAGATAACGAGACAACCCACAGCGGAAGCTTGTTATGTGATGAGAAAGGGGCTTGCACGCTGAGCTTACTACTGACCTTCTACGAGAGTATGAGGTAAACTGTTTCGGATAAATAGGACGGAAAGTTGAGAACTTTAACACCACCTAAAAAACAATACGGGACTTGCACATAATCAATTATTTCACTTCTTTGAGATTTTAGTAAATGGGAGCCCGGGGTCGAATTTGTAAGTTTAGACTGGGAATATAGTGACTAGGGTTCCAAGCCGTTACGGTATGTTCGACTGTTCGCATTGCTGTTATTAGGCTGAGAGGTTTGGGTTGACTTAATCAATAACATTAACCTGATGTGTAATTCAATGCATTGGCTGTCAGAGTGACAGAGAATGTCGAACAGAATGTGGAATAAAAAAAAGGTCTGAATACCACTATGTGGATAGAGTTACCCTTTGTCAACGTGGAACTAATGTGAGAGAGCAACCTTCCTATGAGCTAGTGGTAGGTGTGAGAATAGCACCAGCCTGATTGTCAATGACATACCATTTCATATTTATTTGCTTCATTTAAACCAGGCGGTATAACGACAGACGTTTCACTGTCCACGAAGTCCAGTAAGCAAGTGGCTACTGGATATGGCTTCTCTTCAAAGTGCTTAGCTAAACCAGACCCGTGTAAACATGGACGCGTGCCTGATTGTTTTTATGACTAGCTCAGACTTATCGTTACATAGGTGTGGATTAATTACATACGTCTGAGGGCAACAAGAACTTTGAATGTTTCAGATTTATTATAAAGAAAAATAGTGCGGTGGAGATTAAGTTGAGAAATAAGCCCTACTTTTTCGGGAAACAACTGAAAAAGAAACGGTTTTACGATGAGTATGACTCAACTGTCGCTCACCTCAACTATTTGTTTTGCCCATTCTACCACGTTCTTGACCCACGGACAATTGTGAGTGGCTAGCCAAGAGCGGATTTCATATAGTTGAGTGTTTAACTCCCCGGTCTCCACATTGATTAGCTCGTAGGTTTCCGTGTAGTATTTACAAGCCAGGAGAAAAGTTAGAATACTTTTCTAACTCCAAATAGAAAACAAAAATTTCAACTCGCTGATAAATTAGACTGGACAGAGCAAAGGAATAAGCTCACATTGATCCCAAATTATAAAACAAACTGGGGTGAAAGTTCCAGGTGGAAATTGCCAATAAACTTATTAAACAAAAACGAATAGTTGTTGACGTAATGTGTGTTGTTACATCATGCATAGGTTGTCTCGCTAGTTCGCCCAGTAGTAATTTTGATCAGTCCGACCATTCACTTGGTAGGAATAGCGCCATAACCGCTTCCTGCAGTTATTTAAGAATTTCCGAGGTCGGTTTGAAGCCCTCGTTCTCCTACATTACGCATAAGATACTCGTATATCATGGATGGCATTCATGGGGTGCCGTGGAAGAAACCAGTGAGCTTGATGTTGAGCTGTTTCCCTACAATTAGCCGACTGATATGGAGTATGTATATTATACTGTCTTGTTTAACCTCTCCTCCAAAGACATGCAAACCCTGTGGAACGAGTGACTGGTTGGGATGGTTTTTGTGGGAAGTGCGTCACTACCTTAAATTGCGACGTGTAGCTTCAAGAATGGGGCGGTCCCACATCCTCGTTCTCCACTGTAAACAATCTGTTTGAGGCTGTGGACAGTCTCACTTATTTAGGTTGCACTACCTCGTCACCTTGTAATATTGCTGATGAGAAATAATCGAAGATAGCAGAGGCACGTTCCACCGCTGGTAACTGGTCTCGTCTGTGGCGTCGAAAAGGTGTCCCGATGTCATCGAAATGGGTGGTATATAACTTCTGCGAATGTTCCCTTTTACCCAAGGGTTTGGAAACGACCTGTCCATGACGGAGATTAACATACCTGCAGTATTTCATCATCGTTTTCTGCGCCACTTAGCCCGCATGAACTGCTCAGGTGAGCAATGCAGACGTTCGTCACCGAGTATTTAGAAGCGCTCGTGATAGGCGACCACTCGATCAGTTAACTGTGCTGCACAGTCTGTGAGGGTTAGGCCACACACTCAGTATGCCAACAGAGCAATTTTTGCGCCATGCTTTATTTGCTGAGACCGCCAGCAGTCGAATGTAAGCGCTAGGTGGTCCAGCAGTGATCAAGTCACGAAAACTGAAGGGCTCGATACTTCTTTTTAGTAAAGAGGGTTGGCATCGCATGCTCCGTAGGTTGGAAACGCTGTCCGATATGGCGAAGTACCATGGTCAATAGTGTGCCCGCACCAGTATTAAGTCAGGTTCACCGACATGGTTTTGTTCTAGAAACTGTTACCTACTGTTGATAAGTCTTCTCTACTTGAAGTATTCAGTGTCGTTGTTGCGATGAGTAACAGCCCAAACTACATTAACTCCTGACGATGCTCATGTCTGGTGAGAATGAGTGAATGAACGGGTACTTTTTCAAGAATGTTTAGACCTGTTTAGCAATAATGGCAGAAAGAGGGTCGAATTTCGTGCTCCATTTTTTACTGTCCGGTTTACTGTTTTCATCTTATGGGGACCCATCCAAATGATTCAAGAAGGAGCGCCGCTCTCCACATTACGCGGCCTACCAAAAGCGACTCATCTTAATCATGATGAATCGCCATTTGCCGATGGACTAGTCATTTGCCTAACAAATCGGAACAGTGGAACAATGCGGGAAATATATACCAACTTGCTGATACTAAATGTTTAGTCGGAGATCGCGAACACTCGATCGTGTGATCAGCGACTACTGAAGTAACCAGGGAAATAGAACTTCCGGCCGAGTTGTCTGAGGGTCCACCTGTGATCATCTACCACTTCTTTCACTCTTGGAATGTTTGACATCTTGGTGTGAAGAAAATTTCCCTATGCGTTTCGTACATCAGTGAAAGAGGTTAAAGTGTTATTGCAAATTAACAAAGCTTTCAAAGTAGTACGTTTGAGAATGATTCGCATATCAAGCATTCAGAAATAATATGTTGTGCGAGTTGAAATCTGTTACAACGCTGCCACAATTCTCCCTATAATTACTACTCACAGACTTATGTATGGATTACTAAATAATCCTTCAGCTGTGTAGCCCTTACAAACACTTATTTGGTTGAACATAATCGGGAACTTCATCTCATGATACGGTAAAACATGTTTGTAAGGGGTGACGACTTAAAGTTTCCAACCGCAGTGCAGTTTGTTGGGCCATTTAATCTTGCATGTTGATGCGGCTAGGTCTTGTGTATCAACAGGTAATTGGGTTGCATTTTGGTTCCATTAACTTATGGCTTTTCCGATTAGTCTGTGACGGGCTCATGCTAGGCATAAAGTTGAATAAATTGTACATATCTACAACATTGTCAGCAAAGTACAACCAAAGAAGGACTATTAAAATCGCGTGTACAAAATTCATGACAACTAAGATCTTTCAAAATCGACAGGGATTAGGTGAGTTTCTGAATTTAAGTAAGACCGATATACAGTTGCAGCTAGCCGAAATTGGTACAGCTACTCTCTCTCATAAAAATCTAAGGAATGGTGTAATGGCGAAAGGACACCTCAACCAACCCTAACCATTCAGCTAACGTAAGAAGTGTTATCGGATTCAGTTTCACTCAAGCTCTTTGCAGCACTAGAAAATACTCCCGAATGGGTCCTGGAACAGCTAGTAAAACAGAAGATCGATGAATCATAATGTAAGAAAAAATGGTTTTTCTCCATCATACACCATTATAAATTTCGAGTTACTACATACCGGACCAATCAGGGCGGAGAAAATTCCGAAGCAAGATTTTGCTAGTTTTATTTTGTCTAGAAATTCACAACGTGCGAATTCACGCTTGCCCAATAACTTCAACATTTTTTGTTCAGTCTACGGGTAAACTGAGGAATTATGAAGATGCCGTTTGTAAAATAACACCGCGTCATAATTTCACACGGAAATATCATTCTGCGATCCCCAAGGTATACGTCATAACACTAAGTAAAGGATGGCGAGTAAAGTATTATGACCGAAAATGCTCCCCTTGCAAAAAAGAGTATCTATAACGTCTTCTCGTCTGACTGGTTAGCCTGTTCTGATTGGGTTAAATATATTGAATTCGAGGTGGGGGGGATACACATCACCCTGTTCTAATCTATACAATTTTGCGTCGCTGTGTCAGTAAGAATGTTCAGTCTAGTTGACTAAAAGTAGTCTCATCAGTCCATTCCATACAGGCCACAATGAAGAAATGCGAGATGAGTATAGACGAGGGAGAGTGGAGTTACAGATGGTGTTGCTGTCTGGTTTTCAAAATCCCAAACCGTCCTGAACAACCAACAATCAAAGGGGTGATCGAAAGCCCTTTCAAGAAGTGAACAAATTTCACTGCTTCTGTTCGTCATAGAAATCACTGCTTAATTTTTGATGTCTGAAACTTCTCAATGTTATCATCATCGAAATCACTAGCGCTATCCGTGCTTGAAATTCGGGAATGGTTGTCATGTGGTCATTAAAAAATTAGGAGGAACGTTAGGTACAAGGCAAAACGAATGAGGACAGACATTTAGTATATAGAACCGAGCTGAGCACCCATAACAAGCACAGAATTAACAAAATTACATTGAAGAACACATCGGCATCCCTCACAAACGTGCGATTATTGACTCAAAATAACAATTGACCGGGAAACACAAGCAGATCAGCAAATATTGCATCAACGTGTGTTTCAGTTCAATAGGAACATTTCGTTCTTGAGTGATATTTCCAAAAAGCATTCTGTCTATGAAAATATGGTATTTATTCAGTCGTCGTAGAGAAAAAACGGTAGTCACGAGATATACAATTATCGAAACTGCATTCACATGAACCAAACAAATGAGCGGGGATCTTGCACATTCTTTTGATGATAATCGTATAATGCGTTCTGGCTGGTTGTGGCGGCCACATGCCAAAAAAATGATCGATTTCAAAAATGAACGATGCACACAGGTAAATCATTGGTCACTAACGTCAACTGGGCTTAGAGAAATTCGCACGCAAAGCTGAGTGACTACACCTGTAGCCTCCCTTAGTAATTACTTGTCTATTGTGGCTAATTCTCAGTGTCACAAGTTGTGTGCATACAGAACAGTCCCTCACGTGAGTACTGTACATTAGGTCTGATTGATGCTGGTAGCTAAACCGGTTCGTTTAAATTCTCAGCGCTTGCCTCTGCTAAACAAATATCATTAACTTTTAACCATAAAGTCTGAAGACGTCATTACCAACCTTATCGCACCGGTATTCACCCTTTACGAGACCTCGAATGACTTGGTAATAGATGAGAGTCGTGGCCACGGGATCAATTGCAGGATCATGCCAAGGTGCGAAAATCTCTTTGCGAAAATACAGATGCCACCGCAGGCTGGAATTGCGCGAGCCTTTTTTCAATGCATACTGTTCACACTGACTGATGGCGTCCATTAAGTGATCCATACTATTGCCCAGCGAGGAAATCTGCAAGAAAGGAAAACGAAGACGCAGAATATCACATTCTGCTGCGGCTATTCCATTGAGTCCAGCAATAAAACACGGGCGGCAGAATATTAGCATGGCAATCCGAAGATATCCGGAAGTGTAAAATCATACTTATATTTCAAAACATGGCTTTACCAGTGTTTCAGTTTTTAAAACATGCTCAAACTGACGACCAACTGCTGTAAATATAAACCAGTCCATATAAACCATGCTCATGGTTGACTGTAACAAATGATTAAAGTGTACATTTGGTGAGTCCTCATCAAAGGTTGCTACCCTGAGGAAGGGCTTGACGGTCTAACAAATGTGACTTATTGGACATCTAACAATTGCTATTGAGAATTGGCAGTCATTCCATCAAATGCATCAAAGACAACTGGAGCGACAGAAAACGCGCACTAATAATATCTTCTGACGAGTTAGGGAAACGCCTGCAACCCAAAGTACGATTTGCAGAATAACATCTACGCTGAATAATAACACTTTCTAAAATTTTGTGCCAAACCTCTCAGTATAAAACAGCATTAACTGTAAAATAGCAATAACTTCTAACAAGGTTTAATTTTTTTTGACAGTATTTGCTTGCCTTTCAGAGTGATTCTCGTTGCGTCCCGTTCCGCCTATCCTAATATATATCGCCTGTAAATTCAAAGTGCAATGGCCTAGAGTTTAGTTTGTTCGGTTCCAATAAAGAAGCTTTTAAGCTTAACTGACAAAGTTTGAAAAGCTCTACTTTAACTAGTTTGCGTCCGACAGGAGACAACGGCAATAAGTAACTAGGATGCCTGACTAGCAAAAAACAGCACGGTGCAATTTTCCGAAACCTGTCAATTACCGAAGCTAAGTTGTCTCGGTTCATATTTGGTAAAGGTTTTTACGCTGTCAAAAATGTCAACTGGTCCACCTCAATTGAGAGCTCTACCTGTTCTGCTGTAATTCAACTTCCTCTTTTCTTTGTAATACCAGCATCCACTGGTCCTACACAGATTTGTCATTCTTTTTGAGCATTGGCTATTAAGAAAATGAAGATTTTGATAGTGGTCCTGAGTTTACTGTTCATTTGGAGCATTCGACCTGATGGGGTTGCTTTAACACCTAAACAACTGCTGTCTCCCGTATAAAAGAAAAGTCTGTCTTGCTGAGCGGAGAGCATATTAACACGTTTGCCAACATTCGACGTGGACACACTACCGCATTACGTCCAGCGTGTACGTTTTGTTCACTCCACCTACTAAGTAAAGTGACCTTATTGTATGTGTTCAATTTGGCCGGCTGGACATAAATACTTCACTCACAAAACTTCTGGTCTTATTTCTCCAGACTAACCAGAAACGGATGCCGTCAGCCACATGTTCATGTTTCATGTGGCCCTATCGGAAAAATTGTGCTATCTAAAAATGGTTCGAAGACAAAGAACACGGGCTAAAAACGTTGGTTACATGTTCATAAATGAACAAGTACCGAATTACAACGGGAAAGTCTGTCACGTGGTCCTTTGGTTAGGGACATTAAGTATTACATACCTTCAATCTAACAGCGAGTCGAACTCCAGCCTGCACACTTGTTAACCAAGCGTGCTGCGCACGAGTTTTAAAAAGCCATCGACAACTGAATCGTGTGGTCATTAACTCGTGCGAAGTTCACATAGCTCGGTACATTAGCCGGTTAATTATCTTACCCTCGAAAGACTTGTTCAAGTTTGTCACCAATCAAGAATGTTTTTCAGTCAAAATCATACTGCTACGCTTCTCGAATAACTGTAAGAATGTTACTTTATTCAAACACTGGGTCACTTCTATACTCATCTAATCATGTTTTCCACTCGGTTGTGGAACAGAATCGGCGTTACCGGATTCTGTTTGTCACCAACTTACCTTATCAAGCACGCCGATATACAGCGAGAATCCGAAATGATCAATGAGATTCAACAGAGTGGCCAACGCACGACAGATTTCGCCGGCTGTAGTGGCCGAATCAGCTAATATTGTGTAATTTCTTCCATCCATGCACGTGACCGACAGAGGGATGTAAGATTTGAGCCGAGTAGCGCGGAGTTCCATCCAGCTTGGAGGCTGACTCCTCACCCCATTCTGGTAAGTGCGTTCCAATCGACGAAGACAAAGTTGTGAGAATTCTGATGGGCCGGAGCGTATAAAACCTCTAAGCGGTTGTAGAAGACGTTCCGAAGGAGTAAATACACCGGTGCAAAGTGCCAGAAGAAACCAACCTGAAAGAAATGTGTTTGTTGATTGGTTTGCTTTTAAAATGATATCAGGTAAAATATGCCAGCTTTCTCACTGTGATCTTGTTAGTTGGCTTGTAAGCTACAGATAACTTCGGTAAACTATCTGTTTTCATCTGTGCTTAACTAACATACCGCCACATAAAGAGGAAAAACCAAGCTGAATCGAACTAATGCCATAACTTCACGAGGTTACCGTTCTGACCCCTGCGGTGTCAACCTTAAACTAGATATGATCGAATTGTTACACCGAATATCTGTGAGTAATGATCGGTTCGTCCAATCAGCTCGATAGAAAGCACAGTTACTGTGTGTTAACTCCAATCGATAAACCCGTGGTTAGGATCTCTGGGGTAGATCGACGTTTCTGACTAGGCACCGGTGGTTGAACATTTGCATGTAAGCTATTCCTGTCTAACTTGATATCAGTAACCCAATGATGAACAAAATTGATTAATGAAAGCAAGATCGGAATTCAAATCTCAGCAGCAGCCAGAATATGGACAAGTGACGAGCTGTAACAATAACAAGACTGGAATCTATTGTGTCTGTTCGAAAGAGGCCGGCTGTAAACCGTATTAGTTTGCGAAAGCTGCGATCAGCTGTGGGTGATGTTCGACTTAAATTACGACTGTGTTACCTTATGCTCACCAAAAGCAATCAGTGACATGCTGATTGTGTTCGTACGGTCCAGTAAACAGCAGATTCGTGATGTGAAACAGAAAAGCACGAGTGCTGTCTGAAATTACAATACATATTTGTAACTAGCATAAGCGAAAAACCAGAAAGAAAGCGGCCATCTCATTCAGATAGTGGGACAAAGACAAAAGTATTCTCCCATACGCTTAATTTGAAGACTTTACTCGTCAACTGCACAACGCCGACCGTATTTGATCACTGCTTCTTTGTTCACATAAACGTTTCCCATTGAAATGAAAATGCTGGACTCAAGCTTCGGCCATTCTTGCTCCAGACACTAGAGCATACCTTTGTTGGGTGTACAAGCTGAACTCAGGTCTTCGAGCTAGTATACCGGTAAATACCACTGGGTGAATAGCACACTTGTCTTTCAAACCTATGGTTACAAATGTCAGTGGGTACTGTTCAGGCGGCGCCATCACCTAAAATGACTCGGCACTGATGTCCCCTTAATTACTAACGTAAACCTCATTGTAAAACCTCCAGGCTGTAGTAAAGTGATTTGCCAACTAGTGAGCCAGTACAAACTTCATTTGAGTCCAAACGCTATGCTCAAACATGGGTGTCGTTAAACGAGTGACAAATAATTTTTCTCGAAAATTTGTATTCATCAATGTTGGCTGTGTTCAAATGATGCAACCATTGGTCAGATTCCACACTCGTCTTGTACGAGTGTGTGCATTGGATGCATTCTCAATCTAAATTAGTCTTGACGTTTTAAGTCAGTTTCATTGTCTTATTACAACATACAGCAGTAAATCCACAATTCATCAACGATCAACAAAATATGAATTAGACATCATTCATAGAAGATCGCAGGTATGGCATTCCCGTAAACTTCTCAGTCAGCAGCATTCGAAACGAAGCACTAGACTCAAGTTTCGCTTTTGCTAGACCTGGTCAATAGTGCATAACATTGGCACTGCTGTGATTAGAGCTACGGACACGCTTCATGGAATTATTGTGACAACTGCTGTCTCCTGTCGCGGCATTCGGGTGGTCTGACCGTTGCTCACAAGTGAGTGTGGCTGAGCGTTGAATACGATGATTCAGCCATGTCTATTGTGAGGTCACTGGCACACTGGTAAATACAATTGTCTCAGGAAAGCGTGGCCGCAGTCCAACTTCTGACCGTGGCAAATGTACACACTAATGATGAACACCAGCATGAGCAAAACTCGGGTCTGATGCTCCTTTTCCAAAGGGGCTGGCTGAATAGCCTCCTGGAATGCCTGAGCTGCGTTCACGTGAGTGGTGTTGATACAACACCAAAATATCCTACCTGTCGCCAGTGATTATCAAAATGCTATAGTTTTTGAGGAGGCATGGAATAGATAAATTTTAAGATATCGTTTGTATACCGTGATATTTATCCTCACTAGTAAACGGCAAACAGTAACTTTGGCTTGTCATTAAAATTCCGTCAATGGAACGAGCCATGGAATCCCGGTTATCGACATATGTAGACTTTATTTATCTGGACGGTTTGGCGCTCAGGTAAACCAGCAAATGGGTAAGAAAGGAAGGGAACACAGACTGAATTTCAAGGGGTGACTATACTTTTCGTTGCCTCATATTACTACTGTTCTACCGCAGAAAATCCCGACGAGTCTGAGTTCTGAACGAAAAACTAGTATCTGTAGTCTGAATCAAGGAACTTCATTGGCCCATCTGAAAATTCACAAATTTAGCTACATGAGAAAGGTCAACTAATCTTTCGTCACTTCACGCACTCGGCACCAAGCGCCAGCCCACTGGAGCAGAACATGCAAGGTTAATAATCGATACACTGCAGAGCAATATTAAATGATCCATTACCATGTTGATAACTGATGTTCGTGTCCGTCTTCCCGTTTGACAGCCCCGTCACACACATTATCAGAGGAGAGGTGGCATGTGGTTGGGTTCAACAGTATGAATGTTATCTCTCTGTGACTGAGTCATCTGACCTATGGACACTAGATCACCACAACGAGTAATTTGCTTGTTTATTGGGAGGACCTGATCAGTTTCTCACTGAATAGTTGGGTTCAAAGTTGACCATTTTTTTAAACGAATCCCCGTCCCTCCCTATGTTTTCTTTCGGCCGTGTGCGATATTCTCATTTCAGTACACCATTAAAATTAACTATACGCTGCAAAGCTCCATTGTCGTCCAGGATTTTTAAATAAAAGTGTAGGTCATGCAAGTCTTCCGTAATTCCTTTTCAAGTTGATTATCGAACAACTTTTATTGTAAAAATGATTAACCAAGACTTTCTGAAAAAAATGGTATATTAAGAAATGAAGAACGTATCTGATGAAGGAAAAGCTCACACTGGCGTAAGGGTCAAAACTTACCATTGGCTGCACTACGCCGACTGGGGTTGCGAAGTATTTGCTTACAAATTTGGCAGTAGATTTCATCGCGTAAGTCGGGACAAACTATTGCATGTCCAATAATAAAGTGGACTTTGTACAGACTTGACAGTGAATTGTCTTGGCCCAAACGTGCTGAACCTGCGCGTGTAAATGGCATCCACAGCCACGCTTTTAAAAGCTCTTCATCATGAACCGGTCTAGTAAGGAGTGGCCCTTTTTTCAGCCGCTCGCTTGACAAGTCACCTGTTTTCATCCGCATGGTGGGCTCCTACAGAACCGAAATAGTTAACTGTTGGGCTCATCAGGAGATGCATATAAAGCCATAGATTAGTTAGGTTCAAAAATGACCAGTGAAAGTATGTTGTTAAGTATGATCCTAAATGTGTAACGACCATAATAAATGATATTTCGATAGTCGCATTCATCTGTACATTTTCTATGATTTTGATTTTGTACCTACTTTTGTTTTAGTCAAGCTACACATTTTGTAACATCCGTCCCGGGGCTAACACACAACTCGCTCCGTGCCTCGCTAGCTTGACGCGCCTCTCTGTACTCTCTATTTTCCAGGGTCGGTAATAATATACGAAGTCAACGCGCTGAGACTTGGCTTTTCACTGTCGATCGATTGTCGATAGTGCTAACTGACAGGGTTGTATTTTGTTGGATCAGTTCCAACAATTGGTGAGCCCGACGTGACCCGAACATGCGACTATAATAAATGATATTTTGATAGTTGCATTCATGTGTACATTTTCTATGATTTTAGCCCCGGGCCGGATGTTACAAAATGAGTAGCTTAACTAAAACAAAAGTAGGTACAAAGCCAAAATAGTAGAAAATGTACACATGAATGCGACTATCAAAATATCATTTATTATAGTCGTTACAAATGAGGAAACTCATGTTCACTCAATTTTAAAGAGAATAACAAAGAAAAACGTAAATTTGTTTTACTTTTAATTCGTGGGTTTTTCCTTTGGTTATCCCAATCACAAGGCGGTTTAAACAAGACGCCTTCGTTTTGAATGGAAGTAAGCAAAATCCGGTGGATGAGTCTGATATTTTTGGAAATGAGTAACCAATCTTGCACAGACCTGATATCCGTCAGTTTAATCATGTATCTACATACAGACAATAGAGGAACGCATTACATATGAAATAGAAAACACCAAACATGTCACCAAACGTCATGAAAGGCCGGGAAAATTATAGTCTAAGTGACTTTTCCGATTTCAAAGAAAATACACATATATTTTATACAAGTAAATACGCTTGTTAATAATGACCGAGGATAACCATTTAGCATTGTGCCGTCCAACGGAGTTTAATGGGATACATACACATACTGAGCCAAGGAGCTTTGAACTGTTCGACAAAGGTCTGTGAGTTTGTAGAAAGTGTAAACCATATTCAGTGGATCAGATAAACCCAAAAACTCCAGACTGTCGTGGTCGGTAAGCAATTACATTACAATAATGTGAAAATAATCACGAGTGCAAGTTCATCTGACAGACTGAAAGAGTGGTGCATATAATGAAGAATTCGTGACAGTCAATCACGACTACACTGATCAGATGATGGCATTCCAGCGCTTTGGCTTGATTAATCGCTGTCGTCATCGTCGTTGTTATCAATAACAACATCGCTTATAAGTGATCTGGCGGATTTCATAAGCTAGCTGAGGCCCAATTGTGAAAAGTCCGGGCTTCGGCTGTATTTGAACCAGCGACAGAAACAACATACCCAGACGCGGTAAGCGCTCAACCAGTTAAACTACGAAACCACGCAGAGAGCCCCGAATTTTACACATTTGGTTTCAGGTACCCGCCTGTAGAACAAGTCAGGTTCAGAGCAACATGTGTAGCCACTACACCACACACAACATCTCATCTAGTCTGTTATGGATA
>QNGE01002421.1:5176-78900 GCA_008508345.1 Paragonimus westermani
CTGCTGTATGCCCATAGGATCGTGCCTCACTGCCTAAGCACTCCTACGCGGTCAGCAGTGCGACATACAATCCTATGAGTGTAACTGCTTTTCGTCTGACTGCTCCTCTTTGGCCTGTCTGACAAGGTTGCAGCTGGACGGACCGGAGTCCTAGTCAGCATAGCCCGCCGGATCAAAACAGTACACAGGCCCGACCACCTCGCCAAGGTAGCAGTATAGGTCGAGCTTAGAGTGTACTAAAGTGTGCTCGTATGTTGAGCCACGTCTTAAATCACGTTTCAAATATTATTATCCCCAGTTCAGATCACACCATTAGAGTCTTCCTGTGTTTATTTCTCGAGGAATAGGCGTGTTAGTTTCGAGCTAACCTATCAATTGTTCAACTAGAATTGGTCGGTTGAACACAGAGACTTAACCTATGCATCTCTTGATTTTACTCCTTCGGGTTCACACTGGCTACGTGATGTGCGAATGGATGTCTCGAACTGTAGTCTTCATAAAGAGTGCTCAGAAAGAACACAGCTGGGTCAGTCAACCAAGCCAATAGCAATAAATATCAGAACTATCCTCCATTGGCTCTGTTGTCATGTCTCCCGTTTTCCAGTGCATCACTCTGGAAAACGACGTTGATCTAAACTCAGCGACTGTCTTCTGATTTTATATATATATATATATATATATATATATGCAGTGCAACCAAGTCGCCTTCCTTCTCAGTTCGCCAACCGTACCAGAGGGCTAATTTCGAGTGAGAATTGGATGTTTCCTACGCTATTTTACAAGTGTGACTACATATGTATTATAGGAAAACGAGTGCTACCTTTTATCGGAAATGCGGTCACAAATTTCTGCCAGATCAATGTCTTCCAAGTCTTGATCTATGTGTTCGTTGAGCGTATGAATGGCCTCCCTGAAAAACTAAACAGAACATGAGGGTAACAGTTTGTTAAGCGGAGACAGGTGAACGAATGGTGGAAACACTAAAAAGGATAAGGCTATCAGAATACTTGTTGAATCGTTTAACTTTCCGTCCATAGTCTTTATATTAATACTATCAAATATTGCGAGACGACGGTGTCACATGAGAAATCTTTAACTAATGCTTGCGCTCAGAATACAACGCACCTTTCACACACGTCCCGGACTTCGTCCATTCTCAAAATTTAGATAGAATTTTAAAGCAAGTTACCTTATTTATAGAGAAATTGAAAACAGCCGTTGTCTAAAATTATGTACCCATCTGCTACATAATAACGGATTTCTGCTTACTATATCCGTCAAGCTTTTGGAGAGTGACTTGTTTTATTTTCTTTGTCAGTTTTGCCAGATAAACACGTCACATTAGGACTGACTCAGTGTAGAACCGAAGCAAACTGTGAAATTACGAAGTGACTGAGAGTTACAAATCGAATGTTTTCATACACTCTATTGCTATGTTGCTTTCAGTGAGTATAGAATGTTTCGTTAGAAAACACCAGGGGTAATAACAAACCTTGCTGTTATGGAACAAATAACAGTCTCTCATTGTGAGTTGCAAACATTTCGTGTACCCTCATCAGTCGATTGTGTGAAGCATTCGGTTTGATAAATTTACGTACATTTAGTCAACGTACGTGTCACATCAACTGCTGATGTACTGGAAAATAATATTACAAGGGGGTTTCAGAGAATGTACGATCAGGGCAATGAAGAACAGTCCTGAGGGAGAAAGTAATATAAGCACTTCCGCCAGGGAATTAATGCGATCACTATCAGACCTGAACTTTTGACTCACATCGTGAGTATTGGGGTACCCTAGGTTAGGAAATTTGATAAGGATCTGTTTGTTTCGGTGCTAGTTGTGATCGAGGGTTGACCACTCACTCCGGGCAACGAATTTCAACGAATCTGATGATGGTGCTCATTCACAAACAGATTTTCCCTGAGGAGCTCCTCAGACTTTATAAGTTTGGTCTTACATAATCCCCTTGTTCGATGAGGGAGCGTTCGCACTAGACCACATCTGTAAGTTATGGGTACAAGTGGAGAAAGATGCAAGTACGGTCCGCTCCATGTGGCATCCCTATGAACACACCGGCTGTGTGCCATCCAGGCAGCTAAAAGTTAGCACAGTTAAGGAAAGTAATCAGTAAGTCAACTGACTGTTCCTCATGGGTGACAGCAAGTTTTCACTGAGTGGAGTCAGACTGGTGTAAGAAGGTCACGGGATGATCACAATCAAAGCAGGTCTTCATTCACCTCAATGGTGATGATATAAGTCTGGAATCCCTATCGGCAGTTAGTCGTACTTACCCCGCGGTTGAATTGCTTGTCTTATTTTGTCCACCAAAATTGCTCTTCATCACCCTGATCCTTCTTCCTCGGGAAACTTCACTTCTCATATCATCTGTTAGTACATCAGCAGTTGAGGTGATGCGTGCGTTGACAGAGTGAACCGGAACTGGCGACAGAGAAATGTGGACTATATACCCGAGTGGTTATCGCAGGCGATGACTCAACGTGGATCATGACCACACTCTCTTAACAGTAATCCGAATTCTTCCATCGCAAAACACCTACTCACAACAAGTCATGTGGTTGACCCTGCCGCCTCGTTTGTGGTCCTACTACGCAAGCATGATTCCAAGCATTAGTTGTCTTCTGAATCGTCGCTAACCAGGTGTCATACACCGCAACTCTGTCGTCAGAAGGTGCTGCTACGATCAAACTCGTTACGGTGAAGCTGAAACTACGTGTGGACCCATGTAAATTTTATTCGTTTCACTGTCTTTTCACCATGCTTCAAACCCGTAAACCTGAATGGTGTGTGCAATCGATCGATGAGAATGAACGGAAGGCTTCCATTTCACAGTGTCTTGCTATTCTGATGGATTGGATGAAAGCATTTCAGTGTTTGAAACTTCACTGTGAGTTGAGAAGTGTTGGAAACTTGCGCAATTTGGCAATTTCAGACACGAAACAGCCTGACAAGTTACCATGTTATTTTCTCGCTGGTCATCATTTTGCGTGAAATGACAGCTCATTTGGCCCATCTTAGCCGTATCTTTGTCAGGGTGTCCCTGAGATACCCGATGCCATACGCAACAACTCTGAATATTTTTGGTTTAGTCACAACAAAACGCCTAGTAGACAAGTTTGTTTTCGGTGCGTCATCCTCAGACTATACACAACATTATGGGTCAATTGGGGCAGCAGTTGCACATCACCGGAATGGGTGATGTTTCGTAAGACTATGTATGATAATTAAGTGAAACCTGGTTGTATAATACTGATCATGTGAGGTGCACAAAGTGCGCAAGAAAATTGCGACACCTATCTTAGGTCAGACTGCAAACCGTTACAGTGTGGAAGCAACCGAATGGACAGCGAAATTACTGCCTTCGATGAAAATATCCCGTTAAATGAGACCATTGATTTCCTTGACCAGTATGTTGAAAACAATGACATGCGGCGGAACGCGGACAGTGGATCCATCGCTGACTGATTTCATTATGGTTAAGATGGAGATCAGTTCACTAACCGGTCACATGAACTTATGCTAGATAAATGTTATACAGATGACAATAGGTCAATGGCAGATGAATTGAGAAGCTACGGTGGAATGCTGAGAATATTCAATCCTGCCCACAGGAATGTGCATGTTCTCTTTGAAATCGAATCGTTCTCAAGTATTCCGCTTTTATAAATATCCACATTTCGTCGCGATGATGATAGGGTACAACAGGAAGTATATTGTAAGGCGGTGTGCAATTTTTAATGGTTTCGTACCACCAAATGAATGTCTGATGGCCGTGATGATCAGAGTATGCACAAACGACACGAAAGAAAATGAAAGAGTTCCTGTTCAGTGCATTTTTGTGGGAATGGTAGTTCACTGCAATTTATTCGCAGGAGTATGCTAAGGACTTTGAAGGTAGACAAAATGCGGAATGAAGATGTGAACAGGTGTGATGAAAACAACCAATGAGCTTTTTGTAACAAGCAATCGTTATGTTCCTATTCGGGTGCAATGTTAGGCCATACAAGCAATGACAGTTGTAGAGAGAATAGATGTTTCAAGAAATGTGTATACTGTGTTCTGGCATTAACCAGTGGCAGAGTTATTATTAAGTGCGTGATTGAATAAGCTGTTGGTCAGTGAGGGCGCGACCAATCGGAACGCAGTTCGAGCATGGGACACAGGGGCGGCCATGACGCGGATATACCACCATCGTGTTAGCCCGAAAGCTTACCCAAGATGTATTGAGTCTTCTGTGTCCTTTGACGAGCCGATCGACGTCATTGTTTTGGTGTGTCGGGGTCACACAGTGTAGGCGTGGTAGTTCGTGTGCGTCTTTTTGCACCAGTGTTTTGTTTTTGCTGTCGGCTTTAAGCTCATACGTTCCCGGTCTGCAGGTCCGAGCTGTTGCGATCGGTGCTGACAATGCTAGTTTGGTGCTCTTTCGGTCGGACGATTGTCCTAGGTTGTACCGCTGACGACAGTTTTCTGTAGTTTGGCTGGTAGGCAGGACGACGATTTCAACGATGGAAAAGTCTGTCGGCTCTTAGGGAGGCCTTGATGCGCTTCGATTTTGGCATTGAGAAGAATCGACCGCCAGACAGTTTGGCCAGCAGCTTATCGGTCGTTGGGATTTTGAATTTATCCGTAATGTGGTCACTTAGTATCCTCAAGTCGTCGCACGTGACGCGAGAAAAAAGTACTATATTCTGATATTAACAAGCGGTAGCGTCATCCATAAATGCGTGGATGATTGAGCCGTTAGTCAATGAGGGCACAAGTGTGGGACACGGAGGCGGCCATGACGCGTATACAACCGTAATAACACCTAAATCGCGGCCCAAACGCATATTCACTTTACTTCCACATCAGTTTTTTGCCGCCATCGTTTACCGTTCTGTCTGTCTTTATGGAATAAACGACGCAGGCCCCGTTACATAGTTATCTGAACTCAACTTCGTGCATCAACCGACGTGGCTAATTTAAGGATCGACACCGGCTGGACCATCTGCGGTCGCTGCATACTTCATCTGACCAAACCATTCAGCTGAACTCACTGTAGAGATTGTACATGTAAATGACTGATCACGGTTTAGCATCGACAGTTTGGACCTGTGTGCCCTAGGGTGATTAGTTTGTTCTGTCTCCCCGACTTTTCTTATATTGACTTATGTTGGATCACACTCCTCTGTTCAGTTTGATAAAAAAAAACAGCCACACACAACTAGGTCTGGACTTATTATCACGCTGCAACCAGTTCACACTGCTGCACCGCATGTAAGAGGATGACACACGGGTAATCTGACGACTGGACAGCGTATTGAATTGGTTTTTATTCACACAGTTGGTGGTGAATGTGTAGAGGAGACCACTTGTATGTGCAATGCAACGGATGACTGTTCTACTGCTGATGTTCTGTGACGTGTAACCATCGGTTCTCAAAGGGACGTCCATCAGCTCACTAGAGAATGCAACACCTCAAAGTTCTCCTGACACCGGATACTCAAAATATACAGGTGTCGGCCATAACGAGAGGCCTGATTACAGGAGATTTTGTTGTTGGATGCAGACAGACGTGAGTGTGGTGAAAACCTACCCGATTCACCACTTATCCAACCCCCGACGAAATGGAAGGTCTAAAAAGGGACCAATCGAAACGTCGCGTTTGGATATCATATCAGGATTGAGCAATAACCTTAATGCTACACTTCCCATCAGTTTCTGAGTTCTTTTTCTGCATTGCACCAGTCAGCTTACAGGTTGGCTTTGAAGATGCCAATGTGATTAGCCAATGACAGACTGTGATTTCCTTAATACTCTTGTAGTTCTATGAATGCGGCTTCTTCTCTCATGAATGAAAAGCTTCTTACTTCAACCAACACGAGGTCTTCTCCTTAGTACTTGCGTGGGATTTCTATGGCTATTCGAAGTCCTTAATTTTGAATGTTGCAGTGAGTCATGTCGCACTTGGTGTGTATCTGAAAGGCACATATATTCGAGCGTATTTACTGAGGAAGCAATATTCCGCCTGAATGAATTCGTCCGCAAACACCATTTTTGGCACATCGCTAACATCACTAACACCAGTGGCCCCAACCCACAGTCAACACGACCAGAAGCTTGCGGTTTGTGCGGGGATTGTTGGAACACGGGTAATGGGGCTTTTCTGTTTGATTAAGGCGTTACGATCAGAAGTAGACGTTTGAGGACTTAGTTTGTTGCAAATCGAACACACCCACACTTGATCTTAGCCTTTACATTCAGGTAAAACTTCCGGCTAGCCCACTTCAAAATGAGTTTATGGCTGAGTGTCTTGATTTAACCTTTCGGTCATGCCTATTATGGGGTTACTGGCGTTGTATTGGTCTCACAAGCACGAGGGTCAGAGTGAGAACTCCGATCCGGACGATGATGTATACTGCTGATGAACTCCAATAAGAGCGAAACTCGAGTCTAGTGTTTCCTTTCGAAATGAGCTAGCCGAAAGACTTATCTGAATACGAAGGCTGGGATCAGTTGTGGATGGTGTTCAATCCAAAACAAGCGTTACGAGTGAATACTGTGTTCACATAGTCATTTACAACCCGGGGCATACCTCCATCAGAACGCTGTACCAGCAGTGAAATCACTGGGAGTAGTGAAATACGTTTGTTTTCAACAGAACGATACAGCACTGTATTATACCCCATGTACAAACATATCTGACAGTAATGGGTCGGTCACATTACTCCACGGGTTTGTTTTCGGGGATTACCTCCAACAGTCTACAGAGAACGTCCAAAAACACTGGTGGTACTCTAAATGGTCACAATTTTGGAATGCAGCGCAATCTTTGAGGCTAATGTGCAATGTGCACTGTCATCGTTCTCAGGGAGAGCGCTTTCGTGCAAACAAAGCCACGGGCAGCATTTTGAGAATCGCCTGTGAAGTTATGGTTGATATACTAATAATTTCTTTTCTTATCTTTGTGTGAGTGTAATGTCGACCTGTCGTGAGAAGAGCATATCTCTGGCGATAGTTGGCAGATTATTATACTTAGAGAAGTACTGTCTCATTAAGATATCGTTTTGGTTCATGCTTAGTGGTATAGTCCAGCTTCGTTACGTTAGCGCATGACAGATTAAGTCATTAGTCACAGACACGCGTTAACCAGTCATAATATATAAAAAAGCAGTTGAGAATTGGGGCCGAATGCTCATTGCACGGAATGCACCAATGGTGCTGATATTTGCGAAATTAACCAACAGACGATATCTTCGATGAGAAACAATTCCTGGCTTACAAGCATTTTCTTAAACGTTTCAAAGAGAAGATCAATGCACTTTCAAATGTTAGGAATTCTCCGTTCACACACGGGCTCCGCATGTAACCCAGATTAAGTCTGAACTATATAGTGTCTGATGTCAAATAGGGCGAATTGGTTACCACGTGATTATAGGTTGACTCATCCAATCTGTATGTGAGGTGTGTGTGTGTGTGGGGGGGGCTGGAGAGTGGCGTAAACCTTCGTCGTTCGAGCCAGCCTATCTCAACCGACTTCAGCTATTGTCAGTGTGCAACTAATAAAATTGTGAAAATTTGTATTTTGGTCGAATTCCGCAACCCACAAGTTTGGAACCACTTCATATGATCATGTACGTACCATGCGGGTTTAACTGAAGCAAATAGTCTTCACGTATATTGACAAAAAGTTACCCTTGATTAACACTATTTTCTGTTTCATGAGCGTCTACAGCAACACGATCACTCAGTGTAATTTAGAGGGAGAACGGCGTTGGGATTATTAATCCGAATATATCCCTTGAATTCATGAAAAGAGCACGGTAGCGGAGAGGGCTTCTCTCTCGTGTTTGATCATCAGACCAATTATAACGCAGTAAATCTGAAGACAGTTATCATGGTGGATAAGAAAATCGGCAAGCAGAAATGATGGACTACGTGTTTGCCAACAGTCACACGATCATTGTTCCAAATTGTGAATGGCTCACAAGTCGAAAATTCGGGGGTAATGTTTACCTGACTGCTAGCAAGCACATATTGACTCTTAACCGATTTTCTCCCTCGCCCTGTTGACCGTTTTCATAGTTATTGTTTTGTAACTTGTCTGATGACCTAACATTGAGCAGTACTTGTTCTCCACTTTGTTGCCCCCACTGAAAATGGCGGCATCAAATCCCTGCTCTTTCGATTGTGAACTGTTCTGACCAGTATGCCGCCTACACATAAGCTGTGGATGATTATTTTTTGTGGAAACCCGTTAAGTAACATTCTAGTAAAAGGGCAGGTTTAACATCTATGAAACAATGCCCAAGACCTCACAGACCGCTCCTTGTTTATACTAAGCTGTTATTATGTTAGACAAACTAAAAATCTGGCAGAACCAGTTTAGAACCATATCAAGGATGGCGATCGATGAGGCGTAGAAAAGATTTATGGGAACATGAAAACCTTCTGAAGCAATTAGAAACACCAGCACTTCAAGTCAATGCTTACCAGGTCCACATTCGCAGCGGCGTGGAAAGTTGCAAGAGGCCGACACTTGGCGGTGGCCGCCATATTTTCGTCTATGGCTACCAAACGCTGTAGCAACAGATCTAATGCGAGTGCTATAAATGGAAATTGTGTAACTGGATTGAGAAATCACCACCCATAAATTGGAGATGAAGATATCCCTGACCACAAACTGTACGAATAAACAACTGGCTACTGGGCATCTTGCTTGATGAGCACATCTCCAAATGATTGCGTGTGCAGTGGGAGGCAAACCAATGAAACCCACATTTGCCATCCTCATGCCGTTGCTTGGAACCGGACACAGAGTCCTCGTCCGTGATAATTTCGGCACCTTATTCAGATGCTTATTCAGATGTTTGCTGGGACAATCAATTGAGCATATTTGTGCAAATGCAGTTGCTTATGATACAGAGATAGTCAACTGCCGTGATGTTATTGTTTGTTTCTCACACTTACATAACTAGATGTGTTCATATTGTAGGCTGGAGAGGAAGCCTGTCTGAATGCGAACGCAACGACCAAGTGTGGATAGTGTTCAACCTGAGGTACCATGTTCAAATCGATTATTAGGTCATATGAAATTTATCTACGGGCAGCTATACGCAAAGTTTGTAATCTCAATGGGATAAAACAGATTGGATGTCACATCTGCAGGCACCGAACCTTTCACTGATTTCTGTTGCTAGAACATAAAAGAAACTCGTCTATTATTAAAATCTGCTTTATGTGCCGTTACTTGTCACGCTGCTAAAGTTAGACTTGACCCTGGTCGAACACCATCGCGCGCTTGCCGGCCACGTAAACCATCTGGTTGTAAATTCAATTTGGACAGTGGCAAACTACGTTCGTTAGCTCTCATTGTTACGCAACCAACGGATGGTCTCTACCCTGATATACAGCAAGGAACTTATTTTATACAGAAAAGTACAATGTCTATCGTGGTGATGGAAAGAGGGTAATTAACCGCTGGTCATCAAATCAGTCTGAGGTCAACTGGGTTATAACTACGCCCCACCGGCCAGTCTAAAAAGATGCTCCTCAACCCCAGCAAACCAAGAAATAAACGTCCACTTGGTCTCAGAGTTGCGGGTACGAAACTTGTTTCCCTATGTTTATTGTATTCCCGAACAGGTAGTTGTTAGTAACCAGGAGCCCTCACTCACCTTCTATGATGCATTCTTCCGCCTTGTTCTTGACGATTGTTTCGAGAGACTGACTGCCAACCCAAGGGAGAAGGAGTTCCAAAGCGACTGAACCTAATACATCTCCTGGCCGATCTGTTGCATGTTTCTGAATCTGGCAATGGATATTTAAACACAGCTCACTAGCAGTATACTTTCAAATCTGAGCAAAATATTCAGATTATACAACAGCTATCAATGTTAGTGGACATCAACTCAAAATCCGATCGTGTGATTAGCCGAGATGTTGCATACATATGTTATTCGCATGCATCACATTCTTCCGAACAAAAACAACTTTTGCAGAGGCAGTGGCAACCTGGTGGACCCCACAACACTAACCCTAAATCTGCTGCCGTAAATTTGCACGTTGCTGTGATTACTTTGGAACTCGACATTCTCATCATCAACTGCTTATAATCCCCTAACTCGTACAATTCGTCCAATTCTTGAATCCGTGGTTAACACACCACACATCATCTATCCGAAGTTGGCCCAAAGGAATAACCTGTTAGGATGTCAACCAGTCGTTTTGTAACAGCACAGTTAGGTTGGTCTATAAATCACTAGATAGTTACTTTTAAACCGACATTCGACGAACGGTTTCCGACCCGGCTTGACGTTCAACATCCCATTGTGTCGGAGGTCACTTCAGTTAATGGTTCGCAGATTACCAGCGTGTTCACGCTTGTTCCGAAGGTATCAATCAGCACACTCTTGAAATTCTCATTGTTCCATCAAATCTAGCACACGCAAGTAATATGTACTGCGTGGGGACGTTTCGATCGATCGTACCAATTACGATACACCGACTACGAACAACAAGTTTACATTAATTCAAACAGGTGTGATATAAGTATCAGTCATTGGCTGCAATGAGAATAGCACACAGAACTAGTTGTCAACGTTGGAATGGATCACCGTGATTTAAACTAATTAAATTTTAAACAAGTCGAACAAGGAACTACCAATACGGACAATATCGACCTAGCAATGACTCACTGTTATTTTATACACATTTACATTAATATGCAGTTAATTGTCATAGTCCGTGTATCTCAGCTAATGCGATCGGTCGAAATATCCTTGCACAGTGCGCCTTGCACATAAGGCCTGAGAACGTTGCCTCTGAGACTTGTGAACCAACGGCTGCATCCAACCATGTGTATTGATCAAAGCGAGCAGGCAATGTGCACGTGTGCTTCGTCGTGTCAATTAGCCCGTTCTGGTCGCGAGTCGGAGTGGTAATCAGATCTTGTATAGGTTACAGCAGGAAAAAAGTTAACGGTCTCATAAGAACAGAGGTGAATTTCTGTTTGACAATCGAACAGTGACCGACTAGACGCTTCACATTAAACTAGATAAGAGATTGACAGCAGCTTCTAAATCAAATATGAAAGTATTCACAGGTATTTTATGAAAACTGCCAGTCAGAGATGAGCTGTTTGTATTCCGGCTAATGGCGTACACACAGATCACAAAGTATGAGTCGATTTTTCATAACTTTGCTCATTAGGCTGATGACTGAATGCGATTGACTTCCACTTAACACGAAATGTGACTAGTAGGTTTTAGTTCTGGCGTTACTGGATGTGTCCAAATAGGCAATAAACAAAAGGCGGATTGCCGATTTTGTGATGAACATTAAGAGTCATTATATCATGGATGGTTTGAGTAAAAATGCAGTTTTGTTGATGGTAAAACCGTTGGCATAACCACGCCCCGCGTTTTATGCGTTCCCATCCAAAAGAGTATGAAATGTTTTGTCATGCTCCGCCGTTAATTTACTCCATTCTTATATCGTCCAAACAACATAAAAAAAACTGGTCAAATAGTTTTTAGTCAGTCAGCTTAAACATAAGTTGAACTTGAATTGAGACGGACAGTAAACTGACGGCACTCGATTTAAGCTCAACTAAAGTTCGTGACCACCTTAGCTGAGAACTTACACGAGCAAGGCGTTTTTGTCGTGCCCTCGTTTCACTGCGTTCCAGTTGATGTTTGGCTATTTCTTGAATCAATCCACCGGTCGTTTTCTCCAACAGATATTGAAAAAGTTGTGCCTCAATTAGCGTGCTTTGAACCTTACGTGAAAAAAAAACAGAGCAAATCACAAAGATGTCCATTAGAGTAGAAACAAGGCTTTGGAAATTGGCAATATACGCTTAATTTGATCGAACAGGACACTGGCGTGCCTGAATAAATTTGATGCGTGCAGTTCAGGAAGTGTGGTGTGGCCGCTTCCCATAGGACATAGTTGACGAAACTAGCCGTGCTTGTACAATAGTGCTGGATCACACCAGGCACATACCCTCCTCTGATCACTTGCCAGGCATTGATCAGTGTTGTCAAAATGTTCAATAATCCTAAGGAAGTGATATGATAATGCGAAAAATGAGGAACAGCTGACAATGGAACATAAGGATGAATACAAATTGAAGTTAAACCTTATGATTTTTATCGCCTTGGTAAATTTCAAACATAGTTTGTTCCAGAGTAACAAACGATAAGAAAATTCGAACGGAATTTGGTGTCACTTAGGATGGGAGAACTGCAGGCGGTTATTTAAAAAAAGTCATCAGTACATATTCTCGGCACAGTTCCCCCGTCGGTCCTCCGAAGAGGGGTGTCGATTTTTATGTACGTCTGGGAGTCGTCGCAACCATTCTTTTGTCACATGAATCAAGATGGATAAGGAGGTTCCGTCTTTTTGTTCGCCAGGTCTTGTTCAATGATACGGAGGCATTCCCATGCTCGGCCAAAAAAACGGTTGAAGTTATTTCCGAATGAACGGTCGAGATCGGAAACTGGTGAAATCTGCCGTATTAAATGGATCCTGTCTGTTCGTCTCCCTGATTTCGCGTCCATTGGTTTGACAGCACCACGTGGACGGAAAGGCACCTATCAAAACTTCTTCGATAAGAGCAGCTCTAAGTTGTCTGATGATTACAAAGTACAGTGACTTGATAATAAGCACGCAACACGAGGACAGCCATTCTGTTGTATACGTACACCATGACATCTTGCACTAAAAAATCTTCATGTCAAAGTCGCTTATTCCGCAACAAGTGGGATATAGGCAGAACAACGAACACCAGCTGGGCTCAGGAAAGGGCATTCAAATTTTCTGGATTTCTCCAATGGTCCAATAATCAAAGACTTTGGATATCTCTTTCAAGTAAATGTTTACAGTTCCTCTTTTAGTCAGACTAGTCGCTATGGTTACACACAACTTAAGCGCATTCATATTTCTGATCATCGAAGAAGACGATAATTTCACCGGCATTTCCTCGCGTCCAGATTGTTGGGTCAGATTACGATAGGAATAGTTGTTAGAAAGGTAAGTTTCTCCAAGTCTCAAGGGAGTTGTCCATTTTATGGACCACAGTAACTAATTGGAGTGGCTGTTTTTAGAAGACTAAAGGAGAGTGTAGCTTGGCGACTACCGTTGGGTGACAAATTGCTCAATGTCACGGCAGCCTCACACGCTGCAGCGTCGGTAGTTACCGATAGAATTGCTTTTGTTGGTGCTTTCTTCAAGAGCCCATATTTAGTTTCGACTTTACTCACGATGATATCATAAGTAATCGCCGATCGTCGTCATATCTCCATGTTCACGCCTTCATCTGCAGCCGCTAGCCTTCCATTGGTTCTTTAAGAAAATAAACGACCGCATCTTCTTAGCTATAAAGCTTATGTTAATTTGCATTCCTTAGAGTTGGGGACGAGGATGAGATGACAGTATATACTTCATTTTCAGGTGTGCATATTAAGAGAATGGCGTTACGTCCAAGGGTCGCTAGCAAATAATCAGTCACCCCAACGTTTTAATGCAGAAAAAATTTGAGGATCGTCATTGATTAGTTCAAAGGACTGAGTGTCGTCAGAAATATGTGAGCCATCATAGAACCAATTCCGTTCGTAGGCTGAGTGGGCCGTAAGACACAGAATGTGTGGCAACTAAAACTTTGCAACCTCCAGCTGACGATTGGTTTTGCGGTTGTGTCTTTCAATCATCGTTGGAATCAATACAGTTAGAATTGGTATCATTATCAACAGAGTTGAACTAGCGGATGATACTGACTGTTAAGGTTTCCTCTGGACTCTAATACCAAACGATCCCACTGTGACATAAAATTCAACAAAGGATTCAGTGAATTGATCGTCCAAACAAGATTTCTTACAAAATCCATGCTGGAATCCACCAACGTCACTCTCCAAGATAACTTGAGCCCACAATTCTCACGATTTTCACGTGTAACTTATCACACCTGTCACATCACATCAATATTGATATAATTATAATTACTGCCAATTTGGGCGACAGTACTTGGATAGCTAACATGGAATATTAGGTGGGAATTGTCGACCACTGTGGTAGCACCATTAACGATGATGATAAGCTGAGGTTCTCACATTCGTAGTTTGCAGATTAGAGTCCTAAAGACCCCCTCAAAATATGCTAACAACACTTTTGTTCAAAAGTGGCTATTTTTAGAAGGCAGATAAAAGTGAGCTCGGTAACTGAGGTACTTACTGTTTGCGGGACATAGAAGTGTAACAATTCATTGACGAGTATTTCGTATGTGTCAAACGCGATTGCGTTTGCAATAACGAAGCTGGCTTCTTGCACTTGTCTCATGGGCTTGGCCAACTTCAGTGGTGCATGTGCCGGAATAAGCAAAGGAGCACTGGACGAACTTTGTTGAAGCTCTTTTGATTGAAGCACTCGTTCTAATTCCACTAGAAGTTTATTCTTCTCTCTTCTCCATTGATTAACCTAGAATAATAAAGCGGAACTTCGGATTATTGATCAATCATAGTCACCACGAAGGTGGGGGAGTTCCCAGATGCCACCTGAGACATACGGATGTAACATCACATTGTGCCGAGTGGGATTGAGAACCGTCAAGTTCAAATATTGCTATTTCATTTTTGAATCTCAATCATTTGCTAAAACCATTTAACTGGATGACAGGAACACCTGATTAGACATAAACTGCGGACAGGTCTGGTGCTAAGCTACGATGAACTAGTCACAATTGGCCTTACACTCAAACCCGATTACACTGTAGCAGCGGAAGCTTCGAGAAAAGATACTTAACCGGTTACAGTTGTCATCTTATAGCAAACAAACTTTGCCAACATTTTAAATCACTTCGCGACTTATGGTCGCAAACATTTATAGCCATTTCTTATGAGAAAATATGCGAGAATGTATTTTATTTTTAAAAAATGTCTAATTGAAAAATTGCGCATTTAACTACACGCAACAAACAACCAGTGTACTATTTAACTACCGTGACAAGTGCCATCTAACGAATCCTGCTTATATTTTGGAGTGAACTAGGGATCGATATTACGGTCGAAGCACGATGAATGTTTCCTGTCTAACTAACAATTAGTATCCGTATCAAAAATAATTATCCAGTGGCCAGAGACCAGGTGGCTTCTTCAAAGACCCAAACTGCATTCCTGTTTCTCCGTTTTTCTGCCCTGTACACATGCTACTGTAAAAGGCCCGATATGAACCCGATACTATTCTAGTCCGTACTGTCATGACGACTTTAATTCAATGCTTTATAATTCCATCGTTTTGCTTGAACCTTATCTTTAAGAATCAAGGATCGCCCATGCTCAATCTCAGTCTTTGCATCCCGATAACCTCTTCAGTCAGCTCACTTCGGAACGAAACACTGAACTGGAGATTCGCTCATGTCAGAGCTCATGAGTAGCGTATATTCCCCTATGAACCAGTGATTGTGAAACAAGTGTATTATTCACAACGTACTCAGTTCCACAATGGGCACGGCCGAATACTTACCTCTAAACGCTCGGCCACAACCTGGCATGACTGATGGTCATTTTGCTCAATTTCCTCTAAATCAAGACAGATGTAATCGAATTATTATTTCAAATCGACAACCCCATGAACCCAATCGGCATCGTTTCGGGTATCGAGTGAAGTTTGGGGATTTGGTTTGTTACAGAATGAATGCACGCATTGTGCTCAACACGCTAACCCTCCACTCTCAAGGTCCAGAGTATAGTTTCCTATTTGGATGAGGATAAGGCATCCCGAGACACTCTAGAAAAAGCGAAACAGTGACCTGGAGTTTCACTTCGAAATGAGCCAGCGGAAAGGTTCTGTTGAGTGCGAAAGGCGCGATCAGATATGTATGACTTTCAATTTACAACCAAATACTCGAAATTCAAAAGGTATCGAACTTCCTCGGTTGATGCCGAGTGCCCTTTTTTTTCTTCTTCTGGTTACTATCCTTAGAACCAGAATAAATCGGGACCAAATACTCATTACAATTCAATACATTGACAGAAATACATGGTTTATCAACAACCATTATCATGCCCATCAAGTTTGATGCCTGTTTGGACCACAGGTTGACGGACCATCATAAAAGGCTTTGTATGTGCTCCTTATATAAGAGAACCTTAACGGCAGTGATAAAATCCTCAATGATTTCTTTTATAATCAGATCTAAATCGATACCGGAATGTTTGTTTACGCTGGTGCTTTTCACTTCGGTATCCTCTCCGGAGCTTCCGATAAAGATACCGATTAGGTTTTTAGTTTCGTTTTGTTCATCCAGGTCCTGAAGCGACTGGTGCATACTACATGTTATTAAAAAAGCAGTCAGTGCCGTCAAACCTGCATGTGTCCACGATGATGAACCTTGTGCGCAATCAAGAAAATTAACCCGAAGTTCGTCTACTTCCTTCCGCGCTTCGGCCCACGAGGAAGAATGAGGAGCGAGGATTTCTTTCTGTAGTATGAGGTGAAGATCTTGACTGGGCCTTGTTACCGCTTTAAAATTTCGCAAACTGGTTCCATCCCTCTCAAAGAACTTGCAAATTTCCCACACTGTCATAGCGGTCATGACCAGTAGCACCGCGACTATACACAGTAAATGAATGATACTCACGCCTAGCTCCATTAGCCATGCTGGGCACGGTCCACAGCTCCTAACACAATTTACTAACCCCTACTTGTGAAAGCTTGTTAACTGACGTGTCGGCAATGCAACCCATATATTTGACGTACGTTGTTGTGTGAGAATCCAAGGTTCAGATACAAAAAACTACTCGGTTTCATCAAGGGGGCTGTGTCAATTGGACCGATATTAGCAGCATGAGATTGGACCAGCTAATGTTAACCCGGATATTTCGTCATACTAGACGGTCAGTTGGTTTGCTGCAGCGAGAAGATCGTTATAACGATGTTGGGTATAATGAACACAACAGCACACATTTATTGAAGAGGCATTTCTGGGCCTGATGCTTCCTTTCGGTTATAGCATCGTTCGTTATGATGGTCCTCTAATGTAATAAGCAACATTCGAGAGTGCAGGATGTTTTGTTTGCATCTGTAAAACTCGTAAGCGACTAATACTTTCAAGCTTTTATGACCACTGCGACTGATCGTTTTCATTGCTAACTGCCGAATGTATCAAGCAACAACCGCGCCGTAAAATTACGGTAACTTTGGGTATAGTTTTTAGACAGACTTCAGAAAATTAGATAATTCTCTCATCTGATCTTATGGGATTTTTCCAACAATTCTCTTATCGTTTACTCGACTTTATTAAAATAACTTGTGGGCTGAATTAACACTATGGAATACATAACATAAGCACTTATTTAATCAGGTAATTATTCATCTTATAACTGAGTGCTGATGTTAAATTGGCATAGATGAGAACAAATCTGGCTACCAAAAACATCGAGTGAACAAAGTCTAAACAGCGTTGTGTTGAAATGACAGTTGAAAGTCCATACGAAATTAACATGTCTGTACCTCGATGAACCAAACGATACTAGATGAGCACACAGTAGGTTTTAGGGAAGTCACTTACCACTCCGTAGATTCAAAATCATTAGCTAGTTGCTCCATATTTGTGATTCTTGACTCTGCGTCGTTTAAAGTTTTTACACCTTCTTCATTAAACCGAAGAAACCTTTCCTTTGCTATACGTCTGATCTTCGTCTGTCGTTTTCTACAACAAAGTCAGCATCCTCCTTAAAGTGTAACTTTTGCAGATAAGATATAAATGCATCCGATCTTGGGGATTTGATGGAGCATTCATACTCTATATTGTGTGTGGGGAGAGGAAGAATTTTGGTTTCATGAAACCGATTTTTAGAACTTTGAGAGCACATTGCTTGATAATTTCTCTACCACGGAAGTGCATTACTAGGACTTTGTCGTGTGTGGCACGTTACGTGAGCTTTGTGTGCAGCATAGATGAGTCCATCCCTTCTCAGCAGGTCTAAGGAATGTTACATTAAGAGGTTAGCAAATGTGAGTGGCGTTTGAAGAGACATCAAAAAACACTGCTATCATAATTTTTCACATCTTACTTTTGTTTTTAAATAAACGAGGACTCAGTTTGTCTTCTACTGAGAAACAGTTTTTCCTCATCCTCAGATAGAATGGCTGTCATTTGTTCGGTCCAGTTACACAAGTATCTGTGGGCAATCTATCGTGATCACGGACCGTTATACAGAAACCATTGGTGAGATTTACTATCCAATGGTCACTGAGCTTTTCATCCTAGCGCCCATCAGATAACAAGTCCCGCATAGCTGTTCCGACAAATAAAAGGCCAGAGACAGTTTTCAAATTGTTACTTATTCCCTCTGTGTAGCCAACTACCATTCTCTTTACCATTTTCTTGCTCAGTGGAGCATTCGACATGCTTGTTTTATCAACGGTGATTGCTTTAGATGGATACTTAAAATGACTGGTTCAAAATGAATGAACGGATCTATGGTAGCCTTTTGTGATACGCCGGCTCCTTTCTTGCGCATTTTAGTGCATTGCCCTACAAAGCAAAGCCTTATGTTTATACCAGAACGATTTTAGCCATCAGTACTAGCCTGCTATCTCTAAAGTTTATCTATGCATGAATTAACGAGTTTCATAAAACCCATCCCATTTAAGGGTACTCCCTGATCGTGATTTGCTCAACAGGTGTTCGACACAAACAGCTGACCAGACTTCGGTCGGTGTTACATCAAGTTTGGTTGTTTTGGTATTCATATGTTCGCCGAGGTTGGCATTTAGGTTGCAAGCGTTTCATCACCAGGCCAGGTGACATCATCAGTGCGTAAGTGAAACACTGAGGCTGAAGAAACGTCAGCATGTCATTCAGCATGAGGGTGCCCAGAGGGCGTAGTCAGTGGTGCGGGTAGCCAGCTGAAATGCTGTTGAAAACGGTCAACTCAGGATCCTGAATGTCGTTGCAGGTTATTAATATGATCAATAGTGGCCCATTAGATTACCACGCCCATATCTGACCTACCGCCGGTTGCTCGGATGAGATGGAAAGGCTTTCGAGAGACCTTGACAGCAGCGGCTTGTTCCATCTTGATAACACATTGCGTCTACCAGGCCTCGCGGTCCTCTCACAGCTGCTTCTGGCTTTCCAAATATCACAAACTTAAATTAAGCTGCATCTGAATCTAGAAGTTCAAGTGGTAGGATAAAAAGCCACTGGCTGACAGATGAACGAACACTAGCACCATGCAAAGTGGTACCACACTCAGTTGTTGTGTGCCTTGCGCGCGCCACCTGTTTCCCAACGCCTTCTGATGGGTGAAGTTCCAGCGCACAGTTAAGTATGCAGTGCTTGTCTCTTCTAGGTTAAACTCGGAAATTCGTGCGTGACGACGAAGTGGCCCACCACCAAAGCACACTTGGCAAACACCAATCGTGGTACCTGTCAAGAAGTTTGGAAGGTATATTGAATGAGATAGATGGCGGAATCGTTAAAGTTACCGACTGTGGTGTTTTCGTGCTGCCAACTAAACTGGAAACGATAGGCGAAAAATGAGTGATCCCTTGGACACATGTGGCTCGCATGTTTATGTACCAACATAAAGCTCCGTTACAAAAAGACCTTATAAATACCACTACGGTTGCCAGATTCGTCCCACCTGTTCTACGTCATTCCAGTCAACAATAACCTGTGATAACCAGTTAACTCTCTCCTGCTTAGTAACGAAAACCCCGAGCAGTCTGTGTCGGGGTGGTGATGATCACACGTTACCGACCTCGTATGATGCATCTTGTGAACGGTGTTTGGCAAGTTTGGATGTACAGGTGGGTTGGTCAATTTGATTAGATTGTTGCATGTGGGTATGAAATCAAAGGTACAGTCGTGTGGATCGACCTCTGATGATTCTGACATTGTCACTCACGTGAAACAAGCTTGTGTGCCAACTCCATCCCTAGCCCTACTAGGTCATATTTGACTGCCGTGCAAACAGTTGATTTTCAGCACTGAGTGGAGGACGGCGTTGAGGTTGAATTCCCCACGGTTGGGTGTCTACTGAATATTCGGCATTTTGGCTCCCGAAACCGGCTACCTACCTCCAGGACGCGCATGCTTCTGTTCGCAAACGGTAGCGTGCTGAATGCACACAATGGAGTTAATCTTCAATGACTGGCTACGGCCTTCGTGACCGTGGTATTGAAGTGTGGACTGGATAACAACACACATGCAAAGCATTTTCTTTCTTTCAGCCTTTACCGGGCAGAAGTGATTTCCCTGAACGCAAGCGTGTAAATCGCACCAACGGAGACATTGTCGACGGCTGCGTAGACTTGTGCTTTTCGGTTAACAAGCTGTCCACAGATCTGTCCGCGGACCGCGAATGACGAGCTCGCCTGACGAGGTCTAGTGCTGCTTTTTGAAACACGCATGTGGAGAAACCGCAGCCTGAATATGGCAGCCAAGCTCTGCGCATACTGCACAATAGTGTTGGCAATACTGTTGTACGGTAATCAAACGTGGACATTGTATCAGCCGAACGTGCGCCACATGAGCCGTTTCCAATTGTGGTGTTTAAGACGCATCTTGGGTTTTCGGTGGTCGTACATTGTTCCGAACACTGTGGTACTGCGGCGAGCGGACATGGGTGGAGTGAAAGCCGCGCTGGTGCTCAATCAGCTCCGTTGGCTAGGTCACGCTTGTCGGGTGGGCAATGATTGGATCTCGAAACGGCTGCTGTCTGGGCAGTTGAAATCGGGTAAACGAAGTTTCGGTGTTCAGAATCAGAGATACCAGTATGCTACCCAGGTGGGACTTTTGCCTTGTAACATTGATTTCAGATGATGAGAAGGCTTAGCATGAAACCGGACTGTCTGGAGAAGTATGATCAATGAGCAACATTTGCGCTGTCGTGAACGGAAGCGCGCGGTACTCAAGTGAGTCATCGGTGCCACAGGTCGTGGTGACATGACTATATGGCGTCGCGATTTGTGCGGCCGTGAATGCTTTGGTCGTTTGTGATTATTATGTCACCAGCCTAGCCATAGTGCACCGCCGGCCATGAGACAACATGTGGCTTAGGGATAAGTAGGTTATATCGGTTGTATCCATATTTCCTTGTTCGCGTCGACCAATGAACACCGTTGTTTGGCGACTCACCTGTTCCTCTTCACAGAATCTTGAGTGTCTGTGCACCTCCACTCTACCTTTTCTTTCGCCTCAAAATCCAAGTTGCTTCTGCAGAATTGCTGTGACTACGTAGATTCGATGTTAGATAATGTAGACATGAAGGTTGTTGACCGGTTTGTATACCTGGAAAGCTGCATCAGCGGCAGCGGCGGCGAAGGTGTAGGGAACGAAATGGAAGCGCGCATCTCTAAGGTTAGGGCGGTATTCGCTAATTTGAGGCATCTCTGGCAACAGAGGGATATTTCTCTGAAGTTGAAAGTTCGCGTATATAAGACAACGGTGAGGACCGTATTACTATACGGCGGCGAAACCTGGCCGCTCAGGGTAGAAGACGTGAACCGTCTTCAAGTATTTGACCACTGATGTCTGCGTTCAATCGCTCGTATCGGGTGGCACCAGCGCGTAAGTAACGCGGAGGTTAGGAAGCAGGTGTTTGGTAGTGATTGTCAAACGAGTTCTTTTGTCTAGTCTCTACGTTTGCACAGGCTTAGATGGCTAGGTCACGTACTAAGGATGCCAGCTATTCGTCTTCCACACCGAGCACTGTTCGCTGACAATGCGACCGACTGGTGTAAGGTGCGAGGTGGACGCATAATGACCTGGCGTAGGGAAATGAAGTCGTTCACGAAGAAGTTGACCACTGTGGGTCGTGTTCGTCTCCCGGGCTGGAGCCGCCGCGACTCACAGAGTCGGTGGTTGGAGGCTCTAGGTGAGATGGCGGCTAATCGAGCTGAGTGGCGTGAATGTTGTCGTTGTTTGTCCGAGTTGTCTGTGAAGTGAGTGCATTTAATGACACGTGGCAGTGAAAGCCGTAAGGAAGCTGTCTCGCTGATGACGCCTTACTCTCACTTGCAGCTCGGTTGTTTCTCTGCGAGGTGTAGTCACCTTGATGTTGAATGTTTGAATATGGACTTAGTCATTTTCAGTAGTTAGGTTCCTTCCCGTCCCCTTCTTTTTTCCTTCTCTCCCTTCCTTTACCGGTTTTGCCTTTTCTTCATGGTTGTGTGGCAGTTAAGCATTAGTGTGAACCACTGATGTATTGCTGTGTATGATGATGGTGATGATGATGATGACAAATTCAACGAAATTTAGGACGTAAGCCTAATGGGAAGATCCTGGCCGCAAGACTGTTGATTAGTGTTGACAGAATAGCTAGTCTCTGTTCTTGAAAACATAGTGTTCACATATAATAAATCGGCAGCACCTACTGTTAATGCACTGGCAAAGTTACCAATACGGTTGTCTAACAAGCATACGAACCGGAGTTCTGTCCTAGACCGTATCAACCATATACAGTGCTGAGGCCTAACAAGGGCGGGACTTGAATCTAGGCCGGACGGAAAGTTCGTCTGAATAAAATGTTTTGGTAATTTATCAGTAATGTTCAAGTTATGTCATATGACAACCCATTAGTATACATTTTGACTTGAAAAAGTTGATTGTACAGGAAAACAAAAATAAAGACCTACTTTGGATTCTTTTTGTTCCAATGATTTTCTAGTGGTAACATCTTTTTGAATCATTTGTATTGTTTCTAATATTACTTGGGGAACTAATTCAGTAGCCAGAATGTTGTTGATAAAGTCGTTAGTATAATTCTGGAGCACATTCATTGCATCTTTGGTCGTCCACATTAAAAAATCTACAACATTAATGGCAAATAACTGATTGTACGCATAAGAAATATTTCAGGTTGTAGACGACCTCGATAACAGAGTGAATGTCACTTTAGTGAAACCTGAAAAGAGAAGAATTAGATGGATTACCGTGAAAAGTAAACGATCACAACGTTTTCATCACCCCAGATCAATATGTTAGTTGAGCTTCCTTCAAAAAAATATTCAGGTGAAATAGTGCACTTTGAAGGTGCTGGTAGCATACAAAACGCCACAATTTCTGGCAACTTCTCGTATTGGTCATATATTTTATTATACCGTATTAACAATACACAATACTCTGCTGCAGCAGGAAATTGAAGCACCAGCAGACATCAGTCCTGGTGTCGTCTTTCCGCATCGCTACGCAACTTTGGTTACCGGGATACGTTCCGGATACGCTGAGTAGCTGGTGAAATGTAATTAATTACGGAGCATCATAGTGTTCACCTGACACAATGGTTCCAAGGTATACACGTCACTAGGGAAATGCGAACGTTCGCATGATGTCTCAGCTGCAACCTTACGAGGGCATGATACATTCATCACCATCTATACGGTGAAAACAACATTTCCTCGATTGGAATCAGTATGATGTTGTCGCATTGTTATGACGCGAAACGACCGAGTGGATGCAATTGAGTTGGAACGATTCCTACAACGCAATAATACTGTACGCGCTGTTTTACCCCGAAGAGCCGATCCCCAAGCAGACTACGAAGGAAAAACACTGGTCTCAAGAAAGAGAGCGTTTGCTGTCTCAGTCCGAAGTCAAATTACAAAATGCAGCTATTGCGTTTTTATAACTCATCAAGCGACCGAGTGAATAACAGACGAATCAGCGTACAGTATGTAAATCGGCGCCAGAAATTTAAAAGATGACGGTGCATTAAAGTAATTCGAATTTACAAAAGTGGCAAATGTTCATGACCGGTTAAGTGGACAGTTTTTTGCGGCATGCAACATCCCCAACACCCATTTACCATTATTTCAATGATATTTGCACGGAAAGACGAGTAACTGATTCTTTTTCATACAAAGAAATAATCAAAACCTCATTCCAACGGCAACTGCCTGTCGGAGAAGACGATCTCGGTGCCCTGCTCATCAAACAGGCAAACTGTACTCTACAGCGCAGCTGACCTCATGGACGTCTGCATTACAACTGAGACTTATGCACCAGCGGTTGCAGACAATTCTACTCCGGATAAACTGAAAGTTCACTGACCATTGAAAATACAGGCATATGACCCAGCGATACAGTCAAAACGGAAAGATAGCACCGTTGTCCAATGATTGTGTGTATTCTGAGATGAGCCGAATTTATGAAAAATCCAAAACTTCACGCCATCTTCTCAACCATCGCTGAACTGACAATCAGCTTCATCGACCGTGCAACAAACTACGAGACAAAATTAACGCCATGTAGGTCTCTCAGACTGTCTATGTGTTGAAGATATTAAATACCCCCAGAAACTGTCCACTTAACCGGTAATGAACTTTTGTTACTTTGGTAAATTCGAATTCCTCCTCTTCGTGCCACCATTGCACTACCGTTTTCATTTATGACGCCGATTTATATACTGGACGCTAATTCGCTGGTTTATGACTTAGGACGATTTTCATGCGCTCCATTGAACATTATTCACAGGGTCGCTTGACGAGCTATAAGTACCCAAGAGCTGCGCTCGTAATTTGTTTTCGGACTGAGACAGTGAAAGTTCTCTTTCGGGAGACCAGAGTTTTTCCTTCATAATCTGCTTGGGTATCGGCTCTTCAGGGTTACAACAGCGCGTACAGTATTACCGCGTCGTGGGGATCGTTCCAGATCAATTGTGTTCGCTCGGTTGTTCCGCGTTATAGCACTATGCAACTAGCAAACATTTATTCCAGAAGTCCTGTCTATCGAAAGACAGCACCTCCATATATGAGTAATGTGGACTTAATATAATCTATTCCTGTCATAATTGCAAACTCCCGCTGACCTGATACTTCAACAGTGTACTCTGTGTGTAAGTTCATTCCTCTAAATGTTGGTAAGCATTTTTTCTGTATGGCCGATACTACCTGCGACATACCTTCGCGAAGATGCGGCGAAATGTTACCGGATACATTATGGAGACTTATTGATTTTGGTAGTATGCGGTATAAATAACGGAAGAAGACATGACGCCAGACGTTAACAGTTGATTCACTACTTTAATTCACGAACGTGTAGCGTCAAAGTATGTTTGCTGTGTTAATAAAAACAACGACACAAACGGTCACTGTTGTATACTCGTCAACACCGCGCCATGGGTCCCCAACTAGAGGTCAATGTTATCAATTCCAATGTATAGAAACTGCCTGACCCAACAATTTGCATATAATAAGAGCTGGACGGCAATTAGCTCCACTACGGAAAACGTGGACATTTTTGTTTTCCCTCTAAGCAACAACAGGTCAAACGAGTTGGCTAATTCAACAGTATGAGCTGTTCCCATGGTTACCTTGGCAGTAGTCAAACCCAGGTTGTTGTTCTGATGTTTCGTCGTCATCGCGCGTAATAGCCGCCTGTGCATATATTCACCCATTCCTTGTCAGTCTCTCCGACAATCATAAAAGTCAGCAAAACAATAAGTGAACTTAATGGGCTTTATGAGGGACAGAAGATTTGTGCAAAATATCGTGAGCAACAATTACAATCTTCAGTGGCAGACGCAATGCACTTACAAAGTGTGACTGGATCATGAAAGGCCGTAATTTTTAAGTGATGTCAATTTGAGTATCCGGCAATTCCGAAAGCGTGAAACAATTGGTTCCCTCGAGCAGTTTGAACAAAGCAGATAGAACATGAAAACTGGTAGATGTGTCCACAAGTTGTTGTCTACGACAAGAACTGTGCAAACCTGATCCAAAATAGCCGATGGCAACGAGAACACGAGATAGCAATGACAGAATCCTGATTTCACTAAAAAGTCATTGAATCATGTGGCATTGTTGTTTCATCAGTTTGTTCTTTTTGACATGGCGTAAGTGAAACTAAAAACTGCCTGCCTCCTCCAAAGTATCTCCAACCAATAACTCCAACCAGACCAAGAATGTGCATCATCTGTTGACTCAGGCTGTTCGTCAGTAATGGAACTTAATAATGAACGTTTCTATAGTTGTTGCCAATCAAACGGCACATATGTTTTACTGTTTCACTTTCATTAACGGAGAGTTGTTGTGAAGCATTTTATTTCTGGTTCCGAAAATCGTGATCTCACCCAATCGTTCCCACTGTTGCTTCCAACATCTACCTGAAAGTTTTAATGTGCCCTTTATCATGATGTGGATTAACATTGCCTGTGTTGCCAATGTGGCGTTTTTGGAACAACCTAGTATAGCAAGTATCAGTATGGCCACATTATGTTGCCGAAAGGAACCCACTTAGACTGGACAGCCCATATACGGTGTCGGTTAAAGGGGGTGAATGTTCTTAAGTAATATTTAATTCCGTAGTGTTAATATTCTCTGACTGTGTACTGATGAAAATTACCTATATTAACGATGATCGTAAACGACGCTTCGCCTTCGAAGCTGCATTTTATCAGACACCCGATGTGGGACGCAACAACGAGCATACATACTATTCCGCTCAGCGGACGTTTGTGCATCCGCTATCAGCAGTGCGGCCTCAATTTCTCTGTTGATATGCGTTTACTCACGTCCAGTCGTCATTCCCAGTTTTCACTCATCCCAACCTTAATGAATGCCGTCACTTGCGGCGTACGACCTGCTTTTTTCGCTATTTATCATGTTACTTATTAGCCATGTTTTGCATTACACAGCACGCGCTTTCATACAGAACGTAAGAATAAATGCACTGAGGTTGAAAATTGCATCCGTACCCACGTTTTAATTCCACTGTTCTATGCGTGAAGCTTTTTTGGAGCCTAGAGGTGTCACGTAAACCCAGACCGATTCGGTGCAAATGTACACAAGTGGATGTATGAACAAAAGGCAAAACAGAACACATAAGATTAATAAGTCACCCACTGATATGTATCACCAAAATAAACGTTTCAAATAAATAAATCCTATCGGTGTTGTACAATCATCGGTCGACTCTTTTGTAAACGCTAACGTTCTATTTACCGATTTCCTTTAGTCCACCTACTCCCTGTTGAAAAGTTAGCATCTGTACTGTACACATCTGCTGTTGGTGGAAAGAGAGTCGGTTGTTGTCATACGACGGGAACTCCTTCACGACTGCCTAGGCAGAGTTGGTAAGGCAATCGGAATTCGTCAAGCAACTCCTTATCATCACGGAGATCTCTTCTGATTCGGTCCAAACATATTTAGTGATTGTCGAATTATCAGTAGTTTTTCACTTGTTTGTCGTCCGCATTCTATACCAAATACACTGGCGCGTTGCGTTGTTTTCATGTTTCCTGCTACCTCGTATCGGGGAAGCGGAATTTGTGAGAATTAATTCGGGTCAATACAATCGAACGGATCGAATAGAAGCAGTGCCTGTCGAATCGTATATTTCGTATGCCACACGGGTGTCTGTTGTGTAGTGCATTACTCAGACCGGCTGGAATAAACCAGATGGTGATTGGACGCTGAAGTGGCCACAAGCCACGAAAACCTTGACCACTCCCTTGAACAAATTTGTAGATAATCTCTTCTAGGTTGAAAAGTATGCGACTATCCAAATCGCTAACCGGAAACACTTGCTGGCGGGGTGATTTATCACAGTCGACCGTAGAGTATGTATGCAAGGCCGTTGACTCCTATTATTCAGGAATATCAGTACGTTGTCTAGCTTTTATTTTATGCATTTTCCCCCGTTTGTTGATATGGTGTTTGTGATCAACTGCACATAGAGCCATGGTATTCACAAACAGCGCACAAAGCTGGAAGTGACTGTGATGTTTTATCGTTTGGACAGCCCAGATATCTTCTGAAACGAGAACGTGCAAAACCGGTAGACTGATTCAGTCATTAGATTTCCCGGAAACATAGTCAACCCTATACGAGCAAGGAATTATCGGTTGTGTGTGCAATAAAGTCGGAACTGTGGTTGACATCAGTCTTAACAGATTCAACGAATGGACGGAAAAATGAAGAAAGACAAGTATAATGAACCGTTTGAGGTTTCTCCCTGATGTGCGCATAAATCGTAGACTCGAGAAACTTGCTTGCTTGAAATTGATGGCACTCGCTTTTCTCGCGCAAAATCTGATAATGACTGTTTCTATGCTTATTCATAGGATGCGTACAATCCAATGATTCACGCTTGTGATTGGGAAGAGTGAACAAAATGCTAACATCCAGCGATATGTTTCCTCTCTTTGCTCATGCATTACTGAACATTCCTCTATAATGCTGCTTGGTTAAACTGATGGTGTAGAATAAATTGTGACACTCGTGTACCACCAAATCTAACTGGTGCGAAGAAACACATATTTAGTCATGTTAAATAATTAGCGGCTTTCCATCAATTACTGATGAAAGTTGCTGGTAAAAGTATCGGACGAAAACACTCAAAGTTCCCATTTTTGGGGTGGAAAACCAGAATACCAGTAGAAGCTAGATTAGAACCGACCGTAATCTGACAGAGCGATCACAAGAGAAGATATCGCTGTCATATATGGAAATCAAGCTATCGAGACGCATGTTTACAGGGACATCGTTGATGATTAGAGTGGATAAATGAGGACCTAGCAATGAGTCATCTCATCATTTTCAAAGATCCGTCCGAAGGTTTGAGATTATTGGCCTAAATCATCCAGATCCAGTCAGCTGACTCTGTAGACCTCGAACGTGTGTCTACTGATCTGCAGAGCAATCAATGAAAAGAACAATGCAACATCCATCTTGCAGGTCACGTCAACCGTCAAAAACAAAACTCGGGACCAAACGATGCTTAAAAAAAACGTGTGTTTAATAACGTGAAGTAACAACAAAGGGCCTCAGAGCTGAGGTCGTTTCAGTGGTTGTCAGCTCGGTATCAAAGATCGTAGATTATTAAGCCCAGCAAATCACCTTCGACTAAATTACCCATACCACCCTGGGCGTGAAACTAAGATACAGTGCTTGTACCTATCCGGAACATGTTGCAAGATAGACAAGTACAACTTGTTCAACTATCTTTACGTGCAAAACAACTTTTATCGTGAGTCTGTTACATGAAATAAACAGAGAGGCGTACAAAATGTCCTCATACTATCAAACATGAAATCATGAATTATTGAGTTCAACATGGTTAATTTACCGTGTCTACCGTGTATGTGGTAACGTCAATTTTTTATTAATAGCAATCAACTACCTCAATCTGTGCTCATCATTAATACCTATCGGAGCAGGTTTGGTGGTTTGGATAACCGAGGCTAAGTGGGACATTTCTGAGCTCCCAGCGTGGCTTCCTAGTTGGGTTTCTATGGCACTTGCCGCATTCGGGTATGTTGTTATAGTCCCTGGTCCGAATCAAGATGAAATCCATATTATGTGCAAATCGGTCTCCTCTGAACTCTGTTCAATGCCTTCATGTACGACGTCCGTGTGATATTGTTTGGTAGATAAAACAACGGGCTACTGCACGGATTATTCTTCACTCCAACAGAATACTGATCAGTACAACCACGTTCCAATGTGTGATCTTTCTGGAAAAATCAAACCTAATGGATAAAAATTTAGGATTATATGGTAACAAAAAATATGTGCACACAATTGTGCATCAGACGACGCACACAAGCCTGGTGCAGATGTGGCTGTAATAGACAAATAATGCGTAGTTATTTAAACTTAAACCACTTGTGAAAACAAATGTTGCCTTGTCGCCAGCGTCATCTTTTTTCATGTGAGTGCCAAGTTAATGGAGGCAGTCTGCGGAGATATATGACAAGTGGTGCTCATGTGCGTACGAGTTCTCACTGTCGTCACAGATGAGGTCAATAGGTTCAGACGATCTCTCAGTCAACTGCACCTACGTTAACTGCAACCAACTAATAGAGACTTGTGAAGTGATTACACATCACTATCACCTGTTTTAATAGGTTCGACAGTCTTTGACTGTTCACGTTTACCGGTGACAAAATGACCGCTTATATTCATCTATGAAATGACATACGGCACGCTGGTGTTGGCAAGTGAAGTACACTTTTCTGTCTACCGACTGACTCCCCTCGAGCAATTAGAAAAAAAAACAAAACGACACTTGTATTTATCCTTTTTGACAGCAACCATACGTTTACAGTTTTGTTGATAGCTGGCAAAGTACCTCATAACACCAGACCTTTATATATCCTACATTCATGAAATTAACTGTAATTGAATGAAACAGGTTCCATTTGACTTGACAAAGCAAACCGCTACTAACCAGCAACTTTACTTGGAAACTGTGATCTGCAGTGGCAAGTGTTTTCCCATATGGTCGTCGTACATATCGCCACGCAACAGTAACCAATCTATTAGCTGCCCAGTGGGCAAGCTATACGTCCAATATTTCTTCAGTCAGTATATTTTCATTGTATTGATCGATTGTAACCAGTACTTCAAAACCAGGTAGAGTGGTTGGTCCTAGCTGGGGTTGCTGAACACTTAGCCGGTCGAAGTTTACACCAAGACTGCCCAGTCGGCACCACGAGGAGGTGGTTCAGCGCGCCGACTACTACTACTACTACTACTACTACTACTACTATTACTACTACTACTACTACTACTACAAATATTTGCGTGTTCACACTGAGTATTCTTAACATAACAGCACATGTGTGTTGTTTCTGTGGTTGACTTTCTGGTATATTGAAAATGAAGGCGACGCTTCGTGGCGGATGGAAAGAAATTTAATTTTCGTTGACATTTCAGTTTGCAGGCACTAAAAGTGGGCAAAGCACTCGTAAAGCCGTCTTACTCCAGAGCCGCCATTGTTCGCCTTGCTCATACACGACCAAAACGGACTGGTTACAGGACGTCCTGTAACACTGCCTCGGCGATTCTGTATTTGCATTTTGAGCCAGTACGTTCTCGTCACACCACTTTGCCGAGAATTAATTGGTCACGACGATAACTGTTGTATTTCACTGAAATTACCTCCTTCTTCTGTTCGACATTCGCAAATGTCGAGATCTGATGGGATCTCGTTAAAAATCCTCCCAGAAAGTGCGGGAGCGCATTTCCTTTCGTACCCGCGAAACCCAAATTTGTATGGATCATGTAACATGCAGGCCAGCCGACTCTACTCTGGATGCCCGTAACTACGCGGACCAACCTTCGGGCAACGTGGACGCACCAGGTGACAACGCTCTTCCGAAGCAGGGGTTCGGACAACAGTTCTGAAAAGAGAAACAATACAAACGAGCATGAGCCAAAGGCCCAGTAAGCCATGCACACGACTTACACAACACAGCAGCACGCCCCGTTACACAACCCAAATTCAATTCGTGCGCGCTCGCTGGTTTCGGTTGCGCGTTACAGACTGATAATGCACCGACTGAACATGAAGTGCAATTTTCTCATTGAGCAATAGGCTATCCCAGATGGGTTGGAGAAAAGCACGAATAAATACAATTATATGCACATATAAGTGTACACACGAGTATGTCTATATACGTATGTGTGTGCAAACAAATGTGTATATTAATGAATATGTATATATAACTATGTATATACTTATATACATATATTTGTGTATTTTTGTGTATATTTGTATACATATAGATGAACCCGTGTATATATATACATAAATAAATATATATATACATATATATTTGTATGCACGTGTACATGCATGTGCACAGAAATGTGTACAACGTGATATATGTATATATCACGTCTTACAAACATATATATCTATTTAAGAATGATATATATATGTATATATATATATGTAATAATAGGTATATATATATAAATAAGTATTTGCGTATTTGTATATATACATAAATATATTTCAACAGAAATATGTATATATATACGTATATACCTACATAAATATGTATATACAAATTTGTGTTTAGCTTAAGCTAAATATCCATATATATATATGTACATAAATATATGTATATAACCACACATATTTCTATATATACATATACATTTATATAGAAATGTGTGAGGGTATATATGTATTTATGTACACATGTAAGTCAAACATGTTGATATACACATACCTGAATGCATATATATGTATATATAGCTATCTGTATATATGTATTCAGACAGCTGTATATATACATCACGTTGTACACATTTATGTGCACATGCATGTACATTTGGATATATATATATTTGTGTTTATATACACATGTGTTCATATATATATCTACAAACAAAAATGTGTACAAATATATACATGATTATATATACATAGTCTTGTATACCCACAGAGGAACCACTGGAGGAAGACTCAGTGAACCTCAGTGGACTAACGGCAATAACCACTGCAAAATAAAAACATGGGCATAGCTCATGAAACCATGTCGTGGGTGGCTCTGAATAGGGTTGTGTGTTCTTTCACATGACGCTTGAGAGCGCCGTTTCTTCATAATCCTGCCGGATGGTCAAGTGTGTTGGAACTGATCCAACAAAATGAAACCCTGTCAGTTATCACTATCGACAATCGATCGACAATGAAAAGCCAAGTCTCAGCGCGTTTACTTCGTGTATTATTGCCGACCCCTGGAAAATAGAGTACAGAGAGACACATCAAGCTAACGAGACACGGAGCGAGTTGTGTTTTAGCTCCGGGCCGGATGTTATAAAATGGGTAGCTTGACCAAAACAAATGCAGGTACAAAACCAAAATCATAGAAAATGTACACATGAATGCGACTATCAAAATATCATTTATTATAGTCGCTACAAGTGTTGTCTACGGTGTCGCAGTCCACGCAAGTGTGGACGGGTTCAGACTCGTGGTAGTTGGCACAGTAGTGGTGGTACCAACCGACGTCTACTATCTTGGTGCCGTTGTTATGCCTAAGGAAAACATCCCTGGCATATTGCGACAACGGTTTCAGAATGATTGACAGAAAGTCCCGGCCCATAGCCGGCTCAAAACACCTCATGCACTCAGTGTTCACCCTACACTGGCGTTCATCAAACACACAGTTACAACGTTCTACAATATGCTGAAAAAATGCATACACACTGGATCGTTCGGACAGAGCACATTGGATGTGCTTGTTTTCGTTCTCAACACGGTTTGTCGTAAGATTACCGAAAAAACCGTGGACTTATGTTTATGAGAGGCCCAACCCTCCTTATAAGGCAGCCAAGTACTTGAAAGATACCGGTATGTCTCATTACTGACAGACTTCACAGCCTGCAACAAACTTTCAAATTGACCCTGCTCTCAGTGAACACCATATTGCGGGTCCACTGGTAAATACGGTTCTTCTGACAATCGCTTATGCCAACCAACTGGCGGAAACGCCGAGACACATCACGCAGTAAATGAAAACGGCAGAATACTATGGCACAACGCGGAAAGACATCACCTATTGCCTTCGTCTGTGCTGCTGAACGGTCAACAATGAAGGTGCGAACAGCAGACATACAAGGCACCATTTTAAGCAGGTTTTCGAGAACTATTCTATAACTGGCAGTGGTTTCGTTCGGCATAAGTGCGCAAAAACATCACCCCAACTCCAGTTACGTCTACCAACATAGCATGCCATAGTATAAAGCCGCCATAATTTAACTGATGAGCTGCATCCCCTAGAATGACATCCCCATACTTGGGACACAGTTGGAATGTACCTTTCGGTACAAACATGACGACCCTTAACACTTTGTCCCGGAGTAGAAACCTATAGCTACCTTCCACTTTCAGTAAATCTAGCAACGTCATAATTTCGTTGCGATCATCTAATTTGCTGTGCCTCGCACGTAGATTACACAAATCGTACCGACGCATTCTAATCCCATACTTGCGGTTCACGTACGTCCTCATTTCACCGGCACTGTTAAAATGGCTCATAATCTTACGTACATGCAATTTATCATCAACAGCCAGACGTCTATTCCTAGGATAAATGTTCGGCTTACCAACCTGAAAGTCGTGTGAGTGCACCAAGTTTGCCTTCTCGATTTGATATCCATCGGTGCGATAATGGATGACCCAGAAGGCTTGACATCTATAATCTGCAAAACTACAATTTACCGTGACAATTGATTAAATAAACTTTAACGTTTGGAGGGCTTCGTTCGCCGTGAACAGTGTACGCATTTGTACACCGCACTTCCATATGGGCAGCCTGGCGGCACCCATGTAACACATGGCCCACCGCGACTGAACGGTTTCCTGCGGGTTTCGGTGGACCATGAGGAAAATCATCGAAACAAGCATCCCATGAAAGAATTCTTTTAAAAGTAAATTTCAGTGAACAACACCTCGAAGTCCGCATTCATCTTTTTATCAAAATAAGTGACGTTTGATTAAATAACATCGTAAAGTCAGACATCTTTATTCGCTAATTTTCGGAGCTCGCTTAGGTAAGGTTTGTATTCGTTGGACGGTTATGCTGTTCTACGGAAGTACATGAAAAGTTATCCTCCGTTCTTAATTCTCATATTTCATTCACGGAGCGTGCTTTCTGAAGGTCCTTTATTTATCGTTCTACGTGAACTAAAAACGGAGCAGTTGCATTTCAAAAATTTCCATAAAACTTGTATTCTCACGATTCATGTTCGAATATTGCACAAGTTCATGAGGTTATATTGAGGCTACCCAGTGTGAACAGACAAATGTCCGTAGTATTATTGCAATGCCCAGAAGGAATACTGTAAGATTGTTATGCTTCATGTTTGCTCTATCTCGATTATTTACGGAGATATAGAATTTCAAAGATCCCCGTAAAACTGGTGTTAATATTGTTTGATTTCGGTCACTACACATCACACATGCATTCCTCTGCAGGTTTCCCCAGTGTTCATCGAAGTGTGGTGCAGTGGCTCCAACGTTGATGACGAAATATTCTGAACACTTGCATAACGAACTGCATGTTTCCGATGAACTTGTGTAAACTATCCAATAAAATTTCAATGTTTACGGATATTTTGGAAAATTCTTTATGGGCGGCGGTAGTAAGCCTGGAGCGCGTAACAAAAATGAAGGGGAATCCGTTTTTTGAAAAAGGGAATTTTGCGGGCCGCGTTGAAAGCTTCGCTGGCGATTTTTTCCCCTGGCCCGCCGTGGCCCGTGCGTGGCCCATGCGGGGCCCTAGTCTCACTGCTCGCCTTTGGCCCGCCTCTATCCCGCCATGGCCCGCGAGGGGCCCGTGCGGGCCCCGCAACGTTTTGCTACCTGGGTAATTATTCATTCCTTTTTTGGTACTTCCTACAATTCCCAACAAGAGTTTCACCTTGTGCTTTCGACGACTACTCATCAAGCCAACAACCATCTGCCGGGCATCAAAAAAAGGCAAACTGACTGCATCCGGTCGACTCGGGTTTCCAGCCTCGAACTTGTGCACAAGCCACAGATTTGTTGATATTTGAGGAGGCATTCATAAATAATATGATAACAACCACATTACGTATGCGCATGATGTCTACAGCGAATATCGTACCACACAACCGTCGCTAAATAATTTCGAGTCCCTAGCTTCAGCAAAGCTACTCTTGATGGTCACATATTAACCTCGCGCAGTGCTTTTTACCTCATACATTCTCGTTATCACAAACGTTGCCGTCATCGCAAACACTTGTTATCTCTCAAACCTCGCACCTAGCAGACGGAGAAGTCAAATATTCCGTGAGAATAAACTTCAAAACACTTTCTCCAAAGAGCGGAGTTCGACTGGAAAACAGGGACTGCAGTTTGAGACACTGGGAGTGCTTCATAAGAGTCCTGCAGGGTCGTTGATATATACGAAGCAGGTGTTTTTGCGCCTGTAATCATGTAGAAGGGTCGTCTGAAAACTCGACAAGTTCGACCGAGTCCGACCCCACCATTTTCCTCAACCACAATTCTTATTTCTCAAGCTTTTGTTTGCACCCTCCTCTCTTTCTTTGCAAAATCCAACGAAGAAGAATCTTCCAGATGCACTTGTATGAATTACCTGAGTGTGTTCAATAAGTTACCGGAGGTCAGACAGATAGTTCATGACAGCCAACCTCATATGTTTGGTTTCACAGAGACCTGGCTCACAGGTAGCACCACTGAAAAAGAACTGATAGTCTCTGGGTGTTCGGTATGCCGAGCCGACTCCGCCCGAGGGAAAAACGGGGCCTTACAATTTTCATCAAGCAGCGTTTCCCGACACTCGCAGGTGCCAGTGGATTTCAGTCATGTTATATGTGTAACGCTTTGTGTGGCCTCGACTAGAATTACGTGGTAATGACTCACTCCTAGTAGTGGCTATTTACCGTCCTGGTTCATCCGAAGTCTCTGACAATAACGAAGAGACTCTTCTCGTGGATCTAGAAAACCACCTAAGATTTCACATTTGAAATGAGCAGATCTGCTCATTTGATTATTATTGGTGGCTCTAAGGCATTCAAGATAGATGCATCTATCGCATATGCCACATTGAATACCGACTATCACCTTTCATCCACACTCTTCGCTGAAGCATGGTTGATTGACACGGAGTATATCACCTGCAGGATGTTTATCTGGCTTAGGTAACCTGATTTATATTTCAGAACAAGAAAAAGTGGAGGACAAGAGAAGCAACTTATCACCGAATTCAGATCATCTCATACTAAAAAATTAAACGTTGAATTTCACCACGATCTTTGATTATTGTTGCTGACTAACACGAATACACCGTTCAAGGGAATTTACAATAATATTCCTACAATTGAATTCGAACTCATCCTGTGTTTACAGCGTTGGAATATTAAAACAAAACCGGTCTATTAAAAGAGCCGGATATTTTTTCGTGGGCGAACTAAAATCATACATAAAAACTCTATTATTGTGTAAAAGTGCGAAAAAATCTTCAATATCCGTGATACCTTTGCCTCAAACATTATTTGCTAGATAGAATTGCTGAGAATTATCCGCATGTAGTTAGTGTTCACATTGGTAGACCGTTCATGAGTGAGTTTGTGCTTCTATCCGAATAACATTAGGCGGAACATTTTCGAAGTATGAAATATCCCTGTTGTGCTGTAGGGAATTGTAGTGGTCTAAAAAAGTCTCGGACTACCTCAAGAAGAGGCCTGATTTGTGGGGACGGTTTCCGACCGCACTCTCTCCAGGGGAACAAGCCAGGGCGGTGCTAAACGATTATACCCTCCAGAGTCTACAAAAATGGTTTCCTCTAGTAGACTTGGCTCCAAAGCTACCAAGAAGTCACTGCGACTCCTTGTGACGTTAACCGTAAAGATTAGCACGGAGGAAGTACTGGAAAAAGAGGCTGAATTAAAGAAAAACCACGTTAACCTTAAGAGAGTCTCGCTAGATCGCTCTCAGTGTGCTAGAACACGGTCATGCATCAAGGCCAACCCCAAACTTCAGGCTAGCGTTGAAGTCCTTATCCCTGCTTTCAAGGGGGGACCAGCGTGATCGGATGGACCAACACAGGCACCCACATCAGAAGCTACTGCCCCCATCTCCTTGGAAAGTCAAGTGCCTGTGGATATGCAAAGGGCTGGGAGAGCAGATCCCAAATGTGTTGAAGACAATCACTTCTCTAGAACCCAATCATCTCACCCAAAAAAACGTCCGTTAAAAAATTCTTTATCCTTAAGCTTTATAGCCCAGTGAGTCTTTTGGGGTCCCCGTGCATCCAAAATGGACCAAACTTGTCTCATTCCGGCGGCTCTTTCTTCGGCTGCATCGGGGCCATTTCGCTCTATATTCTCTTCTCATCTACAACCCAATCGGAATTTTCGAGAGTGCAGAACTGCAAATCACCCTCCAGAAGTTCTGAAAGCAAGAGCGTTCCGAAGGACATCGACCTCGGGCCAAGAGAAGTGGACGAAGCGTCCCACAGGGACGCTCACATATGCCCGGGCTGTGATGAAACGGCTACCACCCATCAAAAGGGCTCACAAAACTACGCTGCCAGTTACGCACTCCCCCCACTACTGAGGCCGCTTTCTCAAGCTCTCCCTCGTGTACTTCTGTCTCTTTTCGCACCCAGCCAAACGAGGAAGTAGCCCCCGAGTGCGTGTACACCAACTGTCTGAGCCTTCTGAACAAACTACCAGAAATCAGACAGCTGGTCCACGACACTAGCCCTCACATTCTTGCATTAACAGAAACCTGGCTTTCCGCGGATATCAGTGATTATGAACTGCATATCCCTAGCTACTCTTTATACCGGACAGACCCCTCCCGTGGACGCATGGGAGGCTGCGCCGTTTTCCTAAGCCGGAAGCTCCCAGTGCCAGCTGTCTCAGGGGAATTTACCTTCCCAGAGAAATTCGAAACGTTCTGCATCAAACTGCAACTTCGCAAACGTGACACGCTTCTTACCGGTGTTATGTACCGTTCGCCGTCATGCAGGGCATCCGACGACGAGGCCATCCTTGCTCCCCTAGACAGACTCACGTCTGCCCAGCGTTTCTCCCACCTTCTTATTATGGGTGATTTCAACGCAACCAAACTCAACTGTATGGCGGCTTCTCATAAGGACTGTGCCTGCGGGTTCTCGAAACCCTTGGCATTGTCAATACACGAGAATGCCTGAACACAGCAAGTCGATCTACCTACAAGTCATCGTCTAGGGAAGGCACCATCCTTGCTCGATCTGATCATTACGAACGAGGCTTACCTGGTAGATAGGGTGATCATCAAACCACCGCTAGGACAGAGTGTCCATATGCTACTAACCTTTGACTTCATCTGTTACTGGCTCCAAAACGCTGTAACAGACACTTCATTCCGAAACTTCCAGAGGGCACAATCTGACGTAGTAAGGACGTTCTTAAGCAGACTCAGCCTCACACCCGACTCAGTGAACTTGAACTAGCCCCCTTTAAAACTGCCATTCACGAAGCCGATGAGGCATTGGTTCCTCGAAAACTATGGAAATTCTCCTCTCGTGCACCGCTTCCGCGGAACATACACCGCCTTCTTGAAGTACGTTCTCGTCTATTCTCTAGGCTCTCAGCGATTTCTCTGCGGTTTCCCGTCGGGGAAATCACCTCAATCCCCCAAGTGGTTGTCGAGGTGTTCAGAGAGTACTACTCATCAGTCTACAACGTAGATCCGTCAAGCCGGCACCAACTTTCCCGCGGAGACACTTTCAACACCTCCTCTTGACAGCTGACTTTTCTGTGTCCGACGGTCAGGACCTCTTGCTCAAGATCAAACCTTATAGCGTCATGGGACCACACAAGATCCATCTCCGGATCCTTAAAGAAGCGGTCCTCGGTTTGGCGGTGCATTTCTTTGATCCGCTTAAACAGACATTTCGGACGGGCACCCTTCCGGAGGCATGGAAAGAGGTCACTCTCCCACCTAAATATTCAAAACAGGCTATCGTCACTCTCCTGCGAGTTATCGGCCGATCAGTCTTACCAGCATCCCATGGGCCCAGCATGGCTTTCACCCCGATCGACCATGCATAACCAATATTTTAAGCTTCGGAGAATCCGCAGCGATCGTATTCTTACACACTTTGTCTTTAGCACGGAACTCGTGCAACAATTATTCACCCCAGTAAGTGATAACAGTCGAAGAGGTCACGACAAGAAGCTTTATAAGCTTCGACCTCGGACCTTCCTAATACAACAGTTCTCTTATAGAGTTATCAACTACTGCAACGACCTACCACTACAGATTGTTAGCTGCTCTTCTAAGGACCGTCTCAAAATCTTACTGGATTCTCACTTAGCTAATAAACCGTCAGATTAGTAATTTATCCTGTTCTGCCAGATTATTATTTCACTCTGTTGTTGGTACTTTCTGTGACCCCCAAGAGCGGTGCCACACCCTGTTTTCAATGACTGCCTTTCAAGTCAACAGAAAACCGTCGGACATCGAGACGAACAAACTGACAGGATCCGGGAAGTTTGGGCCTCACAGCCTCGAACCCGTGTACGAATTGCTGAATCGCAAGACGTTTATCGTATGTGCCGTTGTGAGAAATAGGTAGTAGTAATCGCAAGTGCATTTAACTCAAACCCAGAACCTGTTTCTGCGCAGTATCAATAGCACAGGATGTAAGCCATCGAAATAGTAAGGTACTCCTTACTGTGTACAGCTCAGTCGTTCATGCAGAGGGTGCGAAATTGTTCGAATTACGGGAAACTTCGAAGCAAGGCAGAAAATCAGGGTGCACTGCCGGATATGAATGAACGCAGACCAATTGAATTAATTTTGGCCTGTGTGCCGTACACTCTAGGCAAAGTTGTGTGGTCCAGAAGATTCCTTTGTCGCACAACAACACCAAGTCCGAAAACTGACAAGAAATCTGCACCAATAATTCTAATCGGAACATCTGCAATGATGAATATCTAACGAAATTGTGGTCCCCAGCCTAGACCAGGTGTAACTGAGCGTGTGCCGTATGCTGTGAGTCGAATTCTATTAGCGGCTTGCATTGTAGGCAAATTAGCTGAGGAAATCTTTTCTGCTGGTTTTGGAGTGACACCCACTTCGGATTCGATATCAGCAAACCTTATAGCACCAGACTTATCCGATATAAAGAAAAAGTGAGAAGTTGGAATCGTCCCAGCGACAGCCGCCGCCTCTACTAATTAGACGGTGCGTTTACGGAAGGGGTACATTTGAATGAACACGACTGATTGCACTTCCTTGACGGTGACCTAAGCTTTACTGATACTAAAAAATAATATATTCCTGCTTGATATATGAGAACTCTGACGACCGAATGAACACATGCTGAGTGATGGCCGATTGTTAAGGGAAATCCGATTCACCATTTGATTCATCTGATTGCATCATCTGATTCATCATTCCGTGAACGCGTCATCCTGTAGCTGAGGTGAGATGGAATATATTGATGGGCTCTAGCTGGGAAGATGTGTTAACTTCCAAACTTTCATTGGCAGCGTCTGTTAGTTCCATATTAAAGACAGTGGACTTAAACGATGCCGGTATTTCACGAGGAGATAAAGGCAGATGTCTCAACCAGAACTGCCAGAAAAATGAATCGCCCGTTTTTCGGGCTCTAAGCAACCGTTGTATATGTCGAAGTAATTGTGACGATTTAGGACCTCGTAGCTCAATAATGGAAAACAGCTGAGCTATTTCTTCTGGCTTCGACAATCCAGTTCTGTTTACTAAGGTTTCTTCTACACTATCATGCAAAATCTCCGAAGTTATTTCATGAGTGAAATCGTGAACATTATTCGCAATTTCAGCTGAGATCGGTTGAACAACATATGCATGTACCATAGACTGGGATTTCACCCCGTGAGTCCTGAATATATAGCTTCGACTTATCCAGACTAGAAGTTGGGATTGGAAATACAAAACCGGTGAATGGAATATGGATAGCAGCCACAATGAAATAATCGCCTAAGTCAACAAAACATTTGGACACCCCGAAAATAATAGTGCCCAAATGTGAGTGGAAGAAGCGACATCCGACTCACCAAATTGTAGGTGGAAAAACAACTAAACCACGATAAACCATCATACCAAATGGCGAGCAAATAAAAGACTGGAGTCACTGAAGGTGAACAATGTTCATGAAACCTCCAATAATTTGGAGAAATATTCTGAGTGTGCCAAACGTAGTTGGTGGTGCGGAGCATCGGAGCTGAAATCTAACCCAACAATGAAATGTTCTAGCTGTCTGCCAGTCACCGGCGTTGAAGGAATAACTGACATGTGTGCATAGCAGAGTTGTATTCAAAAGTGTCGTGTCCAATTTTTGTCAAGTCGAACAAAACTATGCAGTGCATTCCGGTATATCAGTTACGCGGGATTACCACAATGAAGTATAAAACGCTGAAGACAATATTCCACTCCGCCAGCATCTAAGGCAAGTATTGGTGCTCGGAAAAAGAAAGCAGTCAACACAAAACCAGCTTGAAAAACATTATGCAGAGGAGAACGCAATAAGCAAGCAACGGAATGGTGCAAAATTTTTGAATTATGCAATGATCTCAGCGAACAGACAAAAACATTTAAGCTGCAATAACTTAAATCAAGTAATCTACGAGACTTCGGCAATTAACACCATACCAAAAAAACACATCAAGAATGCCAAACATAAATGACAACGTCCCCGGGCGTCTACATTCCCCGAATTTTCGATAAAGTGTGATACATTGCCTCGGCTTACCGAAACATACCACCAAACTCCTACAATCAAACGCTTCGAATAGATACCAGCCGACGAACCCAATTCTAACCTCCTCAGACGACTGGTTCACAGATAAATGAATTTATCCAAACAGAATAGACAACAATCCAGGGAACATTCCAGAGGTCAGCTCCACTATTTTTACCTACTCGACCTTTCATCCGCCATGCTTATTGGCAGCATGACCATAACTACTAATTTTGGTAACCGTCCTTTGAACCCCGATTTCAGAATATTTGTAACTCCCCGTGGATGCCATCGCATTTTTTTAAACCCCGTTAAGCACTTTTTCGGGAAAAACAGTTTTACACTCGGCTTTGGAACAATAAGTGGCGTCAGTCGCGTAAATTCTCAGCGCCGAGGCTCCCGTACGTTTTAATAACTCGAGATGGAAAACTTGAATTCCCTGAAGCGCACTTCTATTCTCTGGGGATTCAACGTATTTCCCTGGGCGTTTCTAAAACTGTAATACCAAATCAGTACGTACTTCAAGCTAATGACTGGTTAGTTCTTGCGAAAATTCCCAGTGTAGTCGTGAGAAATAATGTGTGGCGAACAAGCTCGTTTTCAGTGATTTATCATCAGGCTAAATATATCACATTTATATCACACATTTCACGGGAGAATCGTTGGTGGAGTAAACGGGGGACGTGTGGTTAATGAGGTGAATCAGTTCAATGTCACACTGCAATCAAGTATCCACTTAAACAATGGGTCTTGACAGACCAACAAGGGGGGTTGGCCAGGGTAGATCCAGAGCCTGAACAAAACGTTTCTGGGCGCACAGGGGTGGGTTATACATACGGATCCCAATAGCCTCTGCTATAGACAGAATCCTACTCCTCATCACTCTCAACCGGATGGCCTTAACTCGGTAGATTGGACGATATGCGTCCTTTACTTTGACAGTGTGATTTGAATCCACCGGGTGTGATAGTACGGCGCTGCAGACGGACTTCGTTGTACCACTGTTGAGCCAAGCTGGATGGTGTTTTCGGATCCGTTCCGATAAGTGTCTAGTCGTGCGGCCAACATAACTGGTTCCACAGGAACAAGTAAATGAATATACACAAAACGAGGCTGCAGAAATAGGCCCTTTATCTTTTAGGCGTGGGCACAAAACCGAATTGGACGTTAAGTGGACTCGTAATTTAGCGGCGTAAAATGTTCTGTTGACTGCGCTTGTGAGCTTACGTGTAACAGTTTCGGCTAAAGTATCGTCCTTGAATGGTAATCCGATACGCACTGTTTTCTTTTCTACAAGGCACAGCTGGTCTCTTACACTCCGCTGTTGCATGACCCTATCTACGAACCTTTCCGGGTAGCCATTCTGTATGAATGCTAATTCTCGCGCAATTGTGTCCTCTGCGCAAATCCTTAAAGATCTTCCCGTCAAACAGTTGATCAGATTTCTTTTTGAATCAAGTGGTGCGAAACCATTGAAATGAATATACTGACCATTCCCAGTATCCTGAATTGAGCCATCAGCTCGGCGACGTAAATGTATATCCAAAAATCCTAGTTGGTCATTCATTTCGGTCTCCAACGAAAATTGTAAATTCTGGTGTGCCGAGTTCAATGTGGTCAAGATGGCAGTTGGGTCTACGTCATTATCGAGTACGCAAAGGATGCCGTCAACATACCTCTTATAAAAATTGCATTGGCGAATCGTTGAACTTAACTGTTCATTTTCTAATTTCGCCATGAAAATATCCGCAAACAGTGGTGTCAGCGGCGATCCTATTGCGACACCATCCTTTTGTCGATAAATTCCTTCATTGAACTTAAACTGTACTTTGTAAGTGCACAGATAAAGTAAAGTGTTTGAGTTCGACCGACGGTATCTGAATATCTATGTCGCTGCTCTCAATATAATCACACAGGTAATCTATCGTCTCCTTTGATGGGACGTTGGTAAACAAGGATGTGAAGTCGAGAGAAAGCAGTGATTGCCCTGTTAGATTGGCATCCTTAATCGCATTTACGAGATCATGAATTGCGTGAGCTGTGTGTTGAAAGTTTCCGCCTGACGGGATCTAGTATTTGTGCTAATCACATAGCTAGAGGGTGATATGGAGAGTTCCACATGTCCAAAATTGGTCGGGATACTACCACCAACACTGTTCAGAACGGTCAGATGAAAATCTCACCTAATCACTGCTAAAACAATGACGAAAGATCGCCGCTTACAGAACCAAAACGAACAAAACAGCCACGGACCTTCCACGCCTAACCGGAACATTCATGGATTGGAAAATGTCATGTTCGACACAAACAAAATGAATCAAACGAATAGGCAATAAACATGTGAAAGGGAGGCGAAAGAGAGCTAATATGCGACGCTCACAGCCTCCGTATTCAGCATTAGTACATCTCGGTCAAAACAGACTGACTGGAACCAGCCATATGTATTAATTCTCGCCGGACAGCTCAGAAACAAGTGAAATCCTTCAAGTTTCAAATTATTTCTGATACGAACAAGATGAATTTCTTATTTTCGTATACACAAGCCTCTTCGACTACGTGCTAAATCATTTTTGCTTCTGCTCTATTCACTCTTAGCTAAGAAGTTCACGAGGTCTTCAATTCGGGTGCAAGGAGGTAGCAATTTCAAATCAACACACACAAAAGTGATAACACAGTTATTTCGGTGTGAGCGAAATAATTTTTTTTTTTACAAAATGTGTACAGGTGTGCAGCAGCGTAGCTCAGAACACAAGATAAGTTTGCATCATATGATGTGCCATCGCGAAATTTCCTTGGGCACGATATATTAATGCCAAATTGAACGCAGCTTCTTGACGTAGGTCAGTCAACTGAAGGAAAGAGAGAGAAAGAGTGTGTGTGTGCCATGATTGAGTACACCGAATTAATATCGATAATGATAATAATCCTGTGGAACATTGGACGAGAAACAAACCAACGGAAGCAGATATCTGGTGGCGAACAATTAAGTTAAAAAACCAGAAAAATAAACTTGTTTCCCAAATCACGTAACTTTCCACATTACTGTCGTGCAAAATGATTGCTTCCTTTTCATTTTAAACAAAATATAAATGTTTATTAACTGCATGATATAGTATTAGGTTTAGCAAACAACTCACTGGAGACATGATGACTTTGGAGTTATACAGAGGTAGTGACTGTGTGGGGTATTCTACACGTGCAGGACTACACTGCAATTGTGATGGAAACCAACCTTTCAGATTTAGCACCAAAAGCTACCACGTGGAAAACCTGACCGCATGCGATCTGGAAACAGTCAGATTGGTCAAAAGTAGACAGCAGAAATATTGAGGCAGCCAGAGTTATGGCCCGTAACTGTGTGATAGTTCACTTTGACAAAATTTCATACTGAGCTACATCAGAGTGATTAGTCAAGTCTCGGAAACGTCCATAAGGTTGCCAGATAGGGAGAAGCAGAGTGCACAATTACTTCCGTAAAAAAGATTGCGTTCTATTGCCATCACAAGTAACGCTCCTCATTTTGACTGAGGCAAATCGACGATCAAACCTCCCGTCAACAACAACAAGCAGTAACACGACACACTATTTGCAGTATTAACAACGGAAACAAACACGTACGCTCAGATACCTACCACGAACCGTGCAACAACGGAGGGTAGATAACAATTAGTGCTGACGAACTGCAACCGTAAACCTGATCACACAGTATTTCAACAACCGACGAGGTATTCAAGACCAAGGCGAAATTGCGTTGGACAAGTCTACGCCAACGATAGAAAATTATCTCACGTCAGGGCTGAGGTTGGAAAGGCATATTGACTAACTAACAGTTCGCTTACGCAAGACCAAGGAACTATGGAGATTGTATGGACAAGAGCGAAACACACTTTTACATGCTTGACGATGGCTTTTGTCCTAAATACCCCCTAACGGACACCATTCTGTTTACGTTGCTGATAAGACCGATGTACAATGTGATCAAGCTACTTCTTCCAGAGCAATCCAAACAGGGACGACACCAAATGGTTTTAAAGCGAGTGTCCTGAGAATGCGACTAAATTGCACCCTTCAGGCCGAAATCAACGTAGCAACTAACAACTTGAGATGGATATGTGCGTCCGGATCGATGAGGAATGTGAACGGTTATCACACCACTGGCAGTAGTTTCGCGACAAGGCTTACAATGCAGTTGTACAGAAAAAGGACGATTTGGTCGTTTGGTCGCTCACAAAATTTATTCAATATGTTGAATGTATAACATTGTCAGACAGCTTGTAAGTACTGTACAATGATTTAAATCTCATTAAACTCGGATCCCAGTGAACAGATGCATGTGCGATTGTTTACACACGCAAAATAAAATTGTCAGGAGTAGCCAATAACGCACGGCCAGGGAGGCCCGAAGTTGAAATGTGGCTCCATTTGTCCATCAGCCACTCGAGTACGCATATGCACTCACATTTCGGTGTCCATTGTGGCGCCACCTTTAGTGAGGCGTAAGAGGATTCCTAAAGTTTCACACTGTAAGAACGTCGAAAGTAAACGATGCGAACTCACTCCCCTTTGACTAGTTTCGTTATTCACTCAGGAAAAGTTATTCAACACATCGCAGCGAAGAGTGAGTGTACCCAGGCGGAAGCAAACGGAGAAATATGTACGCACGTTGCCTGGTACGCTCTGGCGAAGCGATGCTCTTGTCCGTGTTCCGCGCGCCAGTGCTGATAACGGCACACACTGTCGAGTAATCGGATCTGATGCTGATGCGTCCTAGGTCATTACGCATCCATTCTTATACGCAATAGGACAACGGGTCATGTTGCATATCCGATCTCACTTCGTAGAGGACAAGTACTTCGACCGAAAATACCCTGCCACTCATCCCCATTCAAGAAACAACAGTGAAGTAGATAAATCTCACCTTCCGAAAGAACAACTGAAAGTCATTCTGACGATATTTGTTTCAATGTTGGGGTGTGAAAAAATGCGTTCGGAGTCTCCCGGACATACCAATGAATGGAGGAACGGTCGGGCAGGATGCGTAAACGATGTGAAATACAGTAGTAATAGAGACTGTTACACATAATTACAACAGATTTTCATCATAAAGCATTTGGAACCATGCGACATGCACCAGCTTATCAACGATCGGGATACTATCGGATTATCGAAACCTAAATGGCCATATTCAAAATAACCCGAGTTCCAGCCTACTTGGAATGAGTCGTACTCAGCACGGGTACCCACAGTGTGCAATTCGAATTCAATAAAGAAACAGGTCGACATACATAAGGTGAGGTTTCTCCGGAGTTCATTACTAGAAGACATCCGCGGAAAAACCCATACAGCAAACAGGAAGCCATATTGCTGACACACTTATACCGACGTTAGGATGATGACAGTTTTACCATAACAAACGCTAAAGGTTACCTACCTGTTGTTGCTTCAACCAGAAGTAACCAACCAATGCGTTTACCATTAAATCAGAGTCAGACTTTCACGATACGGACATCGAAAGGAAACTACTGTGTTTGCTTTATAGCGAAGCAATATGAAGCTAACACCGTACAGCACGCAAACGTTTAACGTGGACGACTGTTGAGGAAAAATCACAAAGAAACGTCTGATTGAAACGAAAAATTGAGGGGTTGTTCCACCGACAGCTCGAAAAATACTATGGAGGTGATTTTCTACTTTTAGTTTCCATCACGCGATAGTTCTGTGGCAAACGAACAAACAACGTGAGTAAGAAAACCAAACTCACCGACTTCTCCAATTCCGTTTCACCCACCGGCTCCATGGTAAGCACCTTTTCGTAATAGTGTACAGCGATGTGTCCAAGCACTTCATAGAGCAAAAGTAAGAAGGAACAAGCGTTAAACGGCCTCGCGAAAATTTATTAGAAGGTTAGATTATACACGGCTAAGTCAAGTCCGACCACGTACACAGCCATCGCCCCGAGTAGTCTTGCACCAATATCCTCGGGCTACTGAACGCCAGTCATGACCGCCTGCATTTGATCACAGTTCTCGTGGATAGAAAAGAAGAGCGAGATTTGGTGATGTGCCCAAGTTAACGTGTTTACGGAGTGGGCGTAATGACAAAAGCCCCGACGAACGCACACTAAATATGGACGACTAGACGTTTATCCACAATTCCTTGAGTAATGCGCAGGTTATGCCATCGTCTCAAGAAAACACACTGTAACTGTCTTCTTAAATCCAATCTATAACCTCACACTTCAACCTTCTCAGTCACGTTGTAATTATTGACCTTAGGTGAACCACTAGAAAGTACTGTCGATCGCTGTGCACCAAATACCGCACACATTCGAGCGTACCTACCCCAATCTGACAGACAACTCAGGTGTTCACACTTTGCAGTGTTGTAACACTACGAACTTACTGCTGCGTTTAGCGAGAAAACTGTCAGTAAAGTGAGTACCTCGTAGTACGTAGTGATATCTGTAGAATATTTTGAAGTCTTCAGTCTCAAAGATAATCAGCGAACATACTCAAGCAGATAGATCCTACAAAATGAAACATCACCTGACAAACGAAAAAACAATCCGGACTCAACATTTTATCGTCTGTCGACGTTGTGCAGTCAAGAGTACTACTTTAACGTCACCGAACACAAACTAACTATGATATTTTCATGCACAATAATCCACAAGATAGACCTGCTTGTTAACTTAGAGAGGCTTCGTACCGTATCAGCGTATTTTGTGATGGAAAAAATAATGCTATGAAGGCTAGCCGAAAAACATGTAGCTGGGCTGAATCGAAAGCGTGCCGTACAAAATCTCACACGATTGCACATACATGTCATGTGAAGCTTACAATGATTAGCTATTTTTCAATTTACACATACAGCGGTCTCCAGCAGAACAGATTTCAATTGAGGAGCAACCGAAGTGGTGAGTCACAATTTCTTCAAAAGTGATAATTCCACATCACAAAGTCAATACATATATGAACAAAAAACTACCTATGATGTATAATTTTTTAAACTGCGAACAAACACGTTTGAGCTTTTTCTGAGACGCCAGCTACATATCGTAAGAGACTATTTTTGGGTCCAGAAGCGGACGGTATTGAACTTAGCACTATCGTGGTAGTGCAAAGTACTGGAGTGGAGCATAAATAATTTCATTTACAATCTCTTACTACTTCATTGTCGAATTCCAGTTGTCTTCCACATTTTCCTACTGTGTTCATATTACCATTGTCTTTAGTTTGCTCGCGTGAATCGGGTACGATTCTGTTCTCAGCTGGTAGAACACTTGTCATGGTTGGGTATGCCGTTTCTGTCATTGTTCCGAATTCAATCGATGCCGTGATTTTTCACAGTCGAATCTCCTCTCAATTAAGTAATCTCCCAAACTGGTTATTGGTAATATGCATTCCGTTCATTTTATTTGCCGGTCGATTATTGCACATATGACATGAATCATTTGCTCATCTGCCTAATGACAATCCGCATCACCTCTTTAACTATTTTATTCGCTTATCTACGGAAGAAAATTCGATTATTTAGACATCAGCCCCACCAAAACCGAGTTGTGACTGCCAGCTGACAAAATCCATTATTTCACATGAACGCACCCAGTCTCTTATTCAACTGGTTATCATTTTGTGTACGTAATTGGTAAAAACGAACGAAATGTTGCTTGAGCATACACAATATACAACAATTTTGACCAAAATCCTCTACCTCTTACCAGTAAATGGAATAACAGTGGCAAAACGAAATTTCTGTACATACCTAGCAGCTGACCTTTGCTTAGTAGAATTATCGTTTCAGAATTTTTAGCAACAACCAGACAGCAAGGCTAATTTCTCCCGTATTATTGAACAGTAACGATACTTATGTTATTCCAAGAGGGTTGAAGTCAATAGACACATTGAGTATAAGTACCTGAGATAATAAACAATGGATGTGTTACACAAATCTGCTTACATTTCCCAGTTTAAGTAGACCCGTCACTCGTACAGCTAATGCCATGAAGTAATGGATTCTCCCGTAGCTATTTAAACCATGACGAATCCAGTTTTGACGCGGAACTCGGAGGCGAGAATATCAGCTTAAGGTTGCCCAGCCATGTGAGTCTGACAGTTACGGAGGGACAGACAAATTTTGAGTGATCACTGTTAAGATGGTCGCCCAATGGAAAAATTGAATAAGTCACATCGATGTTTCCGCAAAACACTGTATCGCATGGTTGTAAACAGAGACACAGCCAGGGAGGAAGAAAGTAACATATGAGAAGATTAAACAGTGACTTACTCAATTGGTGACAAGCTCGAGCAATATTGTAATACACCTCCTGACAATGACCACGAACTCGCCGGTATTCGCTCAGGAAACCTAAAGCCTGGAGCACACGAGAAAATTCCATTAGAAAAGAAAAACAAAATAGAGCGATTTGTTTAGCCGTTCATCGTACAGTATGGAAAGATGAACAGGTGAATCAATTAATGAAATCTGAGGTGCAAATTCACTGTTTGAAGTCGATGACACACATCACACTGTGCAAAACGCTAACCGACTTTGAGCAGACCTCAAAAGCAGGCGTACATATGCAGAAACAGTAAGGATTACTGCTTGCCGAGTAAGCATTCTCCTGTACAAAGCATAATAAGCAAGGTGATAACCACATGTTCACCAGATTTGTAGTCCTCAGACATGTTTTGGCGTCAACATATGCCCGGGTTTGCAACCGCGTAAGCGAAATAGGCCCATTGGTCTTAGAACATAAACGCTTGCTGTAGATGAGCGTTAACAAACCTACACATACTGATTACAAGGTCATAAGGTCGGGCCCGGTTGACACAACTGTTCCGGTCTAGGTGAGAGCAATGAAACAACAACCAGTCCACATGTGATTGTATGTCATGTGGCAGTGAACACATTGTGGTATATAAGATGGAAACTTAAGCGAACTAAGAACGCAAACCCTGACCCCGAATCCTCAAACGAAGCACGGACGAATGACCCAGTGCACCACATTGAAGTTATTCAGAAAGAGAAAAGAATGTAGAGCGAAAAAAAATGAAATGCAGTCTGGAGGACGAACTGCAGCAGGTTTCGTGAACACTTCAACAATTTATTGAGCGAACAGGAAGAAGGATCCTGGCAAGTAGCCAACTAGGGATCTGAACAAAACCGTCAGAACACGAAAACTGCCAGTTTTCGTGTTCTAACGGTTTTGTTCAAACTTCTGAAGGGAATGAACTGTTTCAAACTAGGGATCTATTCAAACCTGCCTAGGTCGACAGCCCGGACAATTCGGTTTCCTAGAGTGAAGTGGTGATATGTAGTTTGAGACAACGGAACACCAAAAATAAAATGAGTGGAACGTTTCATCAAGAATATGATCCAGACTGAATGCTAGTTAACTCGAACACGTGAAATCTGCACGGTTCGACTTATGTGCAGTAGACTGAATGATACAGAAACAAGCAGATCTTGTGAAAACGGGACAATTCAAACTCAGGTAAATGAAGTAGCCACACTGACTAATCGTGAAAAGGCTGGAGTTACCATGATGCCAGGAAAATTACCACCCCAAGAGAACGGGATCGGACGCCAAATGGTTGTTTCACCTATGTGAATGTTGAATCACATATCAACTGGGTGGCACAGAACGATTGGATTCATAGTCAACAGCCTGGGTTTCCAAATCGCCACTGCAGTACTAGGACATATTACGCTGTAGTCGACGGCTTTTGTAGGTGATCAGCGGACCTATACGGACCAGCACACACAACACTATTCCTGTCTGGGGAAATAAATCAAATGTCCCGCTCAAATTGTACCATTCAAGATTACTCATCTGATCATTTCACCCTAAACATTGAACTTCACAGTGTACGTGACACTTTGAATAGTGTAAGAATGCTGACCAGCAGTTCAGAAATTTACACAGCAGTGTGGGGTAGTCTACAATTTGGGAAGGTCTCATATTGCGCCATTATCACAAACAGTCCAAATATGCCTGCCATACTTCAACACCGAACAAGCAGCCAGAAAAGAGGACAAACTCACCTGGAGAACAGCCGGATGTCGCGACACAGCATGTTTGTGCGCAGATACACCGAGAAAACTGACAGCCAGAAGCAAAAGTAAGAGTGGATCGTCGGGCATCGAATTGCGGACCCCAATTAGACGAGCTGAGAGGCCAATAAACCAGCAACAGATGAGTCACTATTAGGTAAAATGAACAGTCTTTTCCATGTGTATATGTTCGGATATGAACTTTCAGTGAATCGATGTCAGCACAAGATGGCCGAAGAAACCTCTCTAGTATGGTTCTAAATGTCCAGAATCACCCGAAAGAAAACCAGATTGCACTAGCGCACAGTGGGGCCTAGAACGCTGAAAACATACGAAGATTTACATTGATAGGCTTTTAACTCGGATCAATTCGATGAACGCTCACTATATGTTGCTGACGTACGGCCAGTTTCAAAAAGACGAGTATGTCTTCGTTGAATTTTTTCCTGTCCATTACCATAGTATGTCTCGGCTACCCTAATCCCGTAAAGTGGGTTAGACTCTGTAAGAAGTCCTGTCGATATAAGCTCTCTCACAGCGTTGGGGTCCTAGTACAATACTTCCGTTTTCACTCAATGCTCTGAGGTGTCATCCGCCTGGATTGGACCTATCTGCAGATGCACAGAAATTCCAGAAAAGCCCTTTAAGTCGCCTCAAACTAACGTCAGACCACAGGAAAACGATACCGAAACCACTTAATGTGGAACAATTATGAAGTATGAAACTGTCATAAATTCCCTATTGTTTCAAAAGGCTACCCGTGCTCAATCGTGTCTTGTTTAGGTTGATAGATCAAGAGGTGTTGCACAGGGTTGATGGCACTAATTACAAGCCAGCGAAAGATCAGAACTCACATCTGTGGAGCGCCGTGATTAATACAGTAGATCTGGTCTTCTTGAAGCTGGTTGGCTGAATGGAAAATACTTACTTGATTACTGTGATACGGCTCAGCAGATTCGCCTGCACTGCTCAGAGGACGAATACTCTAATAGTTCAGTCCTAAAACAAGGCAGGCCCAAACTAAGACAGTGAAATAAGTGCACAGAGAGAGAATTGGCGGTTTGGAATGAACGAAAATATACATGAGTGAAATAAGTCCACACACGGAAAACGGTGACACACAGTTAAGATACTGTTGGGAAAATACACTTTTTCCCAAAAATTCGCCTCATTTGTCAGGAAAATGGATTTTTCAATTTTGGGAATTTGAATGCCCGCCAATATTTTCACAATTCAAGTTTCGCGTTTGCCTCTGATTGACCCGTCGAGTGGCCTAGGCCCGAAGCCGCTTGTGTACCACTGTTTCGTTTTCGGGCTGAGCAGCAGGTCGTTTGAAGGCCGTCCCTTAACTTTCTTGTCGGGAGGTTCTAAGTTGCGAGAGTTCGGTCCCGATACTTACGTTCTGATTTTCCTAATGTTTTGCGATACCGTTGTGTTCTGTTCGTGATCTTTGTGTTCGTTCTTGCTTTTCTCTTTCAGAGAGTCGTAACAAACATGAACGACAACTGTCACATGATAGAAAATCGAAAACAAGCTTCATACCATATTTTTCATCGTTCGTAAGCTATGTTGATATGATTGAGATTGACAGTGGTGCTTATTTTTAAACTACCCTTCACTTCGTCCACATGAGCCATAGAAATAAAACATTACAAGGGGTTTTCTATAAAAAAAGACACACTGGATCGTTGGCAAGTCGCTAAAACAGTATTCGAACTCGCACCCGTGGCCGGTTGATACGATATCGTTACCACGGAAAAACGGCGGGCACCAATAGTGCAAAACGTCGTGTTAGTTACATAACAATCTATTTGCTAGAGATGGGGGTCGCAACTGGCAGGATTAACCGACTAAGAAGTGAAATACACTGGGTAATGTGGATCTGCTTTTTCGGACGCGTTGGAAAGTCCGCAAAGATCACTCCTTGTAACCAAGCTGAGCAGCATGTACATTCCTCACAAATGTGGTCTTAATGCTGAAGAACTTAATGTACACGTTGTTCCGTGTGCGATGAGTAAATTGGGGACAAATAAAAATGGGAAGCACAGAGAAAGATGAGGATCGTCAATATATAAAAGAATGAGAAGTAGGCACGATGCCATTGATGATCTCAGCTAAGAACTCGTGGCATTCATCGTTTACAATCAACGCAAAAAGCCATCATAGCGACACGAGCGTTGGTAATCTAGTACAGTCAAGATCAATCAAGTCAGAGTCCAGTCTCTACATCGGTTTCTACTGGTTACCACGTTTCATTCAGCCAACAGTGCACACAGAAAGGATCTTGACTTCTGTGAGATAGAAGATAAGCACCGAATGGCTGTAAAAGTAGCCACAAGCGCGGAAATTGATAAACGCGTGAAATGCAGCGATACCGAAATGTGACCAAGTCACCAGCCCCTACATTACATCTGGTCGTATGAACGCTATCACGTTCAGGAAAGTTGGACGTAAGCAACTGAGGTAACCGTGTGATAAACGCGTCGTTACCGATGAAGAGAAATGTCTGAAATGCTCACTGTAAAGCTACTTGCTTGTCTCATGGGGTGGACAAGATTTAAAGGAAACTCACCAATCGCAAAGCGGTAAGAACCACGCACAATGAAGTCGTTGTTGGCCATAATGCCCACCGGCAGATCAGCAGTGTCCTATGAGAAAAGTAAACTGGAACAGGTTAGACAGGGGCTCAGAAGGACTACGCGAGCTACTTACATATTACAACTCCATTTAAGTAGTAATTAGCTTCGACAGGCGACACACTACTTGGCCACATACGCGTCGAATACTGCCAAGCAACAGTTGAAAGAATTAGAGCCAGAAGTTGTGACCAAATGACTAGTAGGCGGTACCTTGTTACAACCGAGGTACCTAGTACAAACTGAACGACACTCAAAACAACTACATGAAGGTCGGTCGTAGAGTTTTGTCCCAAGACAACACGAAGACAGTAACCCGACGCTCCGACCGGTTAGTAAGTCTGTTTAAATAACGAACACGGTCAACACATCGAAGAAGTTGCAGAGAACGCTATAATCGCTTTCAATCGACAAGAATCAGTCACAACCCGTGACCCTTATGGTGAGTGGGTGTGCGTTACAGTGGGGGCCTAATTGGGCCGGCGTATGTCTCGTGTGTTGGTTGGTCGGTGTGTGTGTAACGCTGCGCGTCACAATGAGAGCGAATTTTTCGGTTGTTGGTTTTGTGTTTGCGCGTTGGCTACGTGTGCGTTTATCCGTCGGGCTGGATGTATGCAGGTGTGTGAGTGTGTGATTGTGCGTTTGGTTTTCGGTGGATGTTGTTTTAGTTTGTTGTTTGTTTTGTGTTGTGTGTTGCGATTTTGTTTGTGTGGTTTCGTTGCTGTTGTTCGACTGTGTGGGGTTGACACGACGTGTGTTTCGTGGAGTGTGTAAGTTTGTGATTGCTTTTCTGTTGTTCCGTTTGTGTGCTGAGTTGTGTTGTGTTATTCGTTGAAAGGTTTTCTGTTATTGCTGTATATGCTGTGCTTGGTTTGTTTGTTTTCGCGCTTGTGTGCTGTCGCGTGTGTGTTCATCCGAGATTGCGTCATTGTGTTCGCTGTTGTTGTTCTTGATGATGATGATGATGTTTTTGTTTAAAATTGGTACAGTTTAATACGTCTGTCGCTCTGTGCATGGTTGTTTGGGTTCGTTAGCTGTATGTATGTGTGTTTATGAGTGCTGAGCGTGTTGCCTTTCAACGTGCAGTCGTCGCTCATCTGCAAAACGCTCACATGTCCACTACCACTGAGGGTAGATTACGGCAGCAGCCAGTGAGACGATCGGTGTGGAGTGCAAGAAACGCGCGGACTGGTTTGATGAAAACAACGTGGCTATCTCCAATTTGGTATGGAAGATGAATGCCGCATTCGCCACATCCACAATGGACCCGGTCAATGAACGCTAGGTTCCGGAGTATCCGCCGTCAACTGGCCGAGCGTGTTCGGGGAAATAAGAACAACTGGTGGAGGAAGCAGGGCGAGCAGTGTGCCGACAGCTACCGGGGTATCAGTCTTCTGGGCTGCGCAGGCAAGGTGCTTGCCAGAATCCTCCTGAACCAATTGAATGCGACCGTTTTGGAGGTCAATGTTCCCGAGGAGCAGTGTGGATTCTGGGCGAGTCGGAGTACGATCGACCTGGTGTTTGCTGCGCGACAGCTTCAGAAGTGCCGGAAACGGAACCAGCCCCTGTATGCCCTGTTCGTGGAGTTCACCAAGGCGTTCGATTCGGTGAGCCGCGAGGCGCTGTGGACGGTGCTTGGTAAGTTTGGATGTCCAGGTAAGTTCGTCAATGTGGTTAGATTGTTGCATGTGGGCATGAAGGCGAAGGTGCAATCGTGTGGATCGACCTGTGATGATTTTGACATCGTCACCGACGTGAAGCGAGGTTGTGTTCTAGCCCCAGCCCTATTTAGCTTATATTTGACTGCCATGGTAACAGTTGTTTTTTAGAACCATGGAGAGGATGGTGTTGAGGTGGAGTACGGGACGAACGGGCGGCTGTTGAATATGTTGTTTCGACGCCCCAACCCGGCTACAGACCTCAACGATATGCATGCTTCTGTTCGCATATTATAGCGCATTGTTGGCACATAGTGAAGAAAAACCGCAACGTCTGGCTACAGCCCTTGCTTCGGCAGCATCGAAGTTTGGATTGGACATCAACAAAGGTAAGAAGTTTTCGTTCTTTCAGCCTTCTCCTGGTGGAGCTACTGCTTGTGTACCTCCACCCGAAATTCGCATCGCTGGAGACACTGTGAATGGCTGCGGGGATTTTTGCTACTTGGGTAGCAACTTATCGACAGATTTGTCCGTGGACCGCGAGCTGAGAGCGCGTGTGACGAAGGCTAGTGCTCCTTTCTGACGTCTTGAAAGGCGTGTTTGGAAGAATCACAGCTTGAAGATGGCCACCAAGCTGTGTGTTTACCGTTCAATGGTGATCTCTATACTGCTGTACGGCAGTGAGACGTGGACATTGTATCAGCGGAACGTAAGCTATCTGAGCCGCTGCCATGTGCAGCGTCTGAGGCGCACCTAGGGTATTCGGTGGTCGGACATGATTCAGAACACTGAGGTACTTAGGCGAGCGGACATGGACGGGATGGAAGCCATGTTGATGTTGAACCAGCTCCGTTGGCTCGGTCACGTCCGTCGGATGGGCGATGACCGTATCCCGAAGCAGGTGTTGTATTGATAAGTGAGAACAGGTAAGCGAACTCCCGGTGGCCAGAAGCGGAGGTACCAGGATGTTGTGCAGGTAAGTCTTTCACGTTGTAACATAGAGTTTAGATGTTGGGAATACTTAGTGTTGAACCGGACGGCCCAGAGAAATACGGTCCAGGTGGGCGTGCGAAGGTTCAACGAGCAGTTATTGCGCGGCCGCGAACGGAAGCGTGCGACACGCAAGGGATCTATCGGTGCCATAGGTCGCGGTGACGTGAGTATATAACGTTGAGATGTGTTCGGCCGCGAATGCGCCGGACGTTTGGGATTAGTAGGTCACCAACGTACTCAGAGTATACCGTCGGCGGAGAGGCGACGAGTACGTTAGGCTCAGGTTAGGTAGGTCATATCAGTGTATTCAGTATACTTCTGTTAATGACTGCATCGGCCAACATCCTGGTCGCTGACAATAAATCCGCTTCTCTTTCCAGAAACTTGAGTGTCTGTCGTCTTCCATCCATTCTTTTCTTCGGCTTTGTTGATGTTGTTTGCCTGCTTTTTTATAATTTTATGAAAATTTTGTTTTCCATCCATATCTTCTCTGGGATGCACTAACCTGCACTCCCATATTGCAATGCTTCTTGTATTACACCTCACAAATCTTTCTTCCTAGTTTAGATCTCGTCATTGCAGTCTCTCTCTGTTTAGTTTCCGAGAGATGAGTTGCCTTTCCTTATTAGCCAATCAACTGGCTAACCAGCATTGGCCGGCTGGACAGAAAGACCCCACTGGCACACATTCCGGTCTTACCCCTTCGGGTTTACACTGGATATGTGGTGTGTGGGTGGAACTGCAAGTGGTGCAGCGCACGCCAATTGCAGTGATGGTTAAGCTCATACGAATCGGATGCCGTCAGCCGATTGGTTGTGCAATCCAAATGCTGAAATCTAGATAGTCACAATAATGATGAATCCACGTTCAACTCGGGGTATGGATCAAGCGTTAGTTCACGGCTGACGTTAACACGACGACAAGCGGGAAGAAAATCAAATGGCGTTGAAACAAATTTTACGGGGATCACATTCCAGCCGGCTACACTTCCAGTAAGGAACAACCCTACAGTACTGTTAAGGTCAGGACAAACATGACCAGAAGAACACAATACTGCTGTCGGAAATCACATAAAGCAAGCCGTTACTGAAATATGGATCGGCATGGGATTCAATGTTTCTTCGCGCGCTCACAGGAACACAAGATCGATGATTTTCTATAAATATCAACCAGTTTCTCATGTAAATTCGCAAAGCGTCTGGTGGCTAAATACACTGCCTATCTGGAGATTGCTTTGTCTTTGTTTTCATTGGTTCTTGTCGTTCGCAGTTTGGGGACCAATCGGAAGGGGTTTCTATTCACGTTATTTGCATCAGTTATTCGCGTTCGTGTTTAACAGCACTCAGTTATAACAAGCACACTGTAAGAAGTGCGTAAAAAGTAAATAAAAAAGACGAAGCAAATCAGCAGACTGAAAGAATAAAATGTGGGGAAATTTGCCATGCAGACATTCAATACCAGGCTAAATAGACGAAGATAAATCTGTTGCTATGAACTGGGCCAAGCGTTCAAGGTTCACGACAATTTATAGACACACAAACACCTGTTGAAGGTATTACAGTAAAACATCATTTACTTTTGTGACCAAGCGATCCAAATAACGACAATGTTTGTAGTCTTTCGATAGATTGACAGCCATGTTCAGGACATTCCAATACTGATTCTTGTGAGCCCACTGCAGTTGAGCAAGAGAAAAAAACAAGAACGGGGAGACTATGAACACATACAGTTGTACGACAAGGAGACAGTTTATCAATTAGTCCTCAATAAACTAAATTAACAAAGTAACTGACTAGCGCAAAAGCGACAAAGAATACAGCCGTATACTGCGTGTGATTGAGTTTCACCATATCTATATCTAGGACTGAAGACTGGCTACTATAAGACGGGTAAGATAAAAAGAGGAATAAGGGGGGGGGGTAGTAACTGGTAAAAAAACTCTCCCTGTGTAAACCCAGTGGAAAAATCCAAACCGTGTTCACTTGTCTGTAACCAAACAGACGATCGAATCATTGTGGGTTCTACTCTTCGGTTCCATCAGTCGTCATTATTTCACAGATAACTAAGCCCAACAATGATTGCCGTCTACAGTGATCGATAAACGGTAACTACCATCGTTTAGTTAAACTAAACTGACATTCACTCACATCCCATTTTCAGCAAACGAATGGTTGAAGAAGCAGACGATTGTTTGGCATCCAGGGTAGAGAGACCAACCATTGAAACTTATGCGTTCTTCAAGATTGAACGATCTCATTGAAGATTCTCTAGTGATGTAGCACAATGGGTGTGACTGAGCACAGAAATAGGTTTTGTAATCGTAGAGGAAAATCATACACAATCCGTCTGAGACTCAAGGCTTGTAGGCGTCGGGGCAATCTCTTTGCTACCACTGATAAGTCCGACGAGAAGAGAACGTCTTAACTCTGAAGCTACGAGCAGTTGATACAATTCACGAAAAATTTGGTCGAGTTAGTTTTGGAAAACCTACCTACACAACAGTACTCCGAAAGTCAGTGTGATTATGCGAAAGTCGGTACCAAGTAACATGACGTCCGAAAGATCAAAATTTGGTGAACAAATTGACAATAGATTCACCATGGCAAGGATAGAAACTTGCTTACATTTACATATTCAAGGTCAACATATCGGAATGTGCGTTCTTCTGACGAACATTGAACGACTCATGTATAACCAACGACACTGAATACCAGAACCAAATCAAGTCGCTGGAGACGTGGTAATATTACTACACACACTACAACCAACTACAACAAACGAACTTCAATTCGATTTGAGCACCACCCACATCTGATCGCAGCTGTCGCCTCCTCATAGACCTTCCAGTCGACTCCTTTCGAAAAGAAGCACCAGACTCGAGTTTCGCTTTTGTTAGGGCTCGCCGGTAGCACATATCTTTTCACGGGACAGGATCAAAACTCCGGCCACGTCTTCATAAGGTAACCGTGTTAATCATTGTGTCATTGCCCCTGCATTAGGCACGACTGAATTATCACCTATGACCAGTCGGCCATATTCGGTTGTGAGCAATGATCTGATTACCCGATCGGTTGGAGAGGAGGCACAGTAACTGATCTGTTCATATGAAAACCAAAATTGAATGCGCATCAGTGGTCAAAATAACGATTAACAAGTTAATGATTTTTATTTCAAATGAGAGAGAATTCCTAGTTGAGAGGTCATCAACTTGAGTTAACAGGACAGTGGTTGTGCCTCCTCTCCAACCCATCGGGCAATCAGATCATTGCTCACAACCAAATGTGGCTGGCTGGTCATAGGTGATAATTCAGTCGTGCCTAATGTGGGGTCAATGACACAATGGTCAACACGGTTGCCACATGAAGACGTGGCCGGAGTTCCGATCCCGCCCCGTGACAAAATATGCGCTACTGGCGAGCCCTAACAAAAGCGAAACTCGAGTCTGGTGCTTCTTTACGAAAGGAGTCGACTGGAAAGTCTATGAGGAGGCGACAGCTGCGACCAATTGTGGGTAATGTTCACTTCAAACGAAAACCAAAATCCCCTACTACTCATCAGTGAACTCCAATTTGTTTGTGTCCGCGGGGTAAAGTACGCCGACTGTCTACAACAGGCCGTCAAGTTTCTAAGAGTACAACAGCAAACACAGGTAACCGACAGGCAACGACGGACCAACAAAATGTGAGCGATTCGGTCTGGTGTGTGACTAAATACCCGACCATCGAGGAGATCGGCTAGTTGATGACAGTGTGATGGCGCCCAACAAGAAGGCGGTATTCACAGAGTGATGGAGGGAGCGATCGCAAACAGCATCGAGTGTGTGGGCATGTGGGTGGAAAATCAATGACCAGGGGAGACGAATTGGAGAGTTTGGCATTCTGGATGCGGGCTGTGCGAGCAACAGAGACAAGCGATCAGTTGCACATGGTCACAGAAAGACGGGGCCAGCTGATTGGAATTTTGATATTCCTAAGTGTCCTATACCGCACATTGTAAATAACTTAAATAACTTAGTATCACTAACAATCGCATAGATGCATTAGGAACAGGGCAGTATCTACTTTCTTGTGGATCTCATTATCACACTTCACAAATCGCGTAGGAGCCAACATGAAAACTGGAACACTCGGGCCATTCAATCTTATTCCCTACAACTTCCAACGATGTTTTCAATCAGACACCAAGCGAGCCACGCGACCCCTGTTCCGATAGGCGGACACGGCGAACAGTTCCAAATTTACCAGGTTTTCTTAAAACTTGTCCTTGTCAAGTTATCAGCTGGACACAGTATAGCCGCTCGTGGGCCGGAGGACTAGGCAAAGAATAGACATCGTTGTAACCAAAGGATTGGCAGTCTTCAAACATGAGCTAGTCATCTATATCTACGAAATCACAGGATGTAAATGAGGGATAGTGCTGGTTACCACACTTTGAAAACAAATTTGTGTACTTTGCTCGGGAATGAAGCACCCATCCTGTTCACTTAATTCATGTAAACGCAATCACCAGCGAGCCTTATCTGTAACATTACACATGTAACTCAGTGGTTTACACTGATGCTTAACTGTCATCTAACCGTGAGAAAAGGACAAGCAAAACCTCGTTTGAAGATGAAAAAGGATGAATGGGATAGACGGAACAGAACATCCCACATCAAGCTTAAATATTAAAATCCAGGATATCGATACCTTGCAAACAAACAATTTGGTTGCAAAATGAAAAGAGGACATCCGGAAGAGAGTTCCATCATAACAAACACTAATTTGATCCTATAAAAGTGGAACTCCCAACAGGGAAGATCATATTCAAAACTGTATAGATAACTGTCTTTTTAAGAAAATACGAATTTTCGATTTTTGGCACACACATACACCAATTCGCAACCTGCATCCTGGACCCGGAGTGATCCCAGCAAGGACAGACTTGTCTGGACTCTGATCACACAACTGTGCATGCAGAAGCCGCGCGGCGCGCAAAATGAAAGCCATTTCGCTGCAGGACATCAAACTGAATGACCAAATTAAAAACCACAAGCATTCGCCACCTATCAAAGAGTGAGTATCTCTGGTCTAACAGTTACATCACCAAAACAACACAGAAGCACATGAAAAACAGGTTCGGTGGGTGATGTGTAAATACGGCACGATGGTATGGCATCACTTGTGCGCCCAGCTGTTAAATATTGCCCTTCCATGGGTAAACTTCAAATTCCTGACGCTAGCCGATCAAACGCAAATACCATTCAATTCACAAACCTGTAAGTGTTACTTTCACTAAGCAACTGAAAGACAGAGAGAGTCAACAAACATAATATGGACAAAACATTATCAAAACGAGAAGCTGCAAAACAAGACACCCGAAACTACTACCGGCTCATCTGAACGACAAACAAGAATGTGAATGAGTAATCTGCAAGCAAGTGGTGAACCTATTCACAGGTTGAAGCGATGCTTGGGATATCCGGCTGAGCTCTTTTAACAGGTACTCGACTGACCACCAAAGCAGTCGACCGCGTCATCTGACACTCTTAGTGCTCATTGAGCTGTTGATGTTTTTTCGTCGACCGAAACCGAAGTCCCACCTGAGACGAGGTTACTGAATCGTCACAAGATGCCCAGCATGGATAAACTCCCCCGGCCTCTCTTCAAAAATGATCATCATGATCTACTTAAACGGCTGGCAGCAAGCACCCGGGTTTTACCGGATAACAGTCACTTCAAATGATTAGATTTGGGATAACCTTTCGTAGTAAATAGAGAGTGCAATGCAAACGTTACCCACCAGGAGGTTGGCCTGACATCCAAAGAATTCACGAAGAGTCAGTAGGTCTAAATAAGTTAACTGAAACATTCGTTCGGAGAGTTCGAATCAAAAACACAACTCATCGTGGGGTTCAAAAACCAGTAGATCTTAACTTTAAACATTGCGAACTGACCAAAAAGTAGAAGTCTCTATATGGAGCAAACGAAATCTGCAACAGGCGAAACAAAACAAAACATACTCACCTTTTTGTGCAAATCTTTCAACTTAATAAACGCCGGAGTACCCTGACGCCCAAGTAAGCAAGAGCTGATAAGCAAATTACTCGCAGCCATTCGGCGACCTTCATCATTATAGATCTCCGGAAGCAAGCAACCCCAAATCGAGGCAGTCTGTAGGTAGCTCAACGACTGCGGAAGATTCAGCATAAGCATTTCAACGAGACGAAGAAACAAACTCCAAATATCCAGACTGCTAACATTACGTTCCTTTGTGCTCGTTTCTCTCTCTGTCACATTGTGACTTGAATGCTGATTTGTGCCCAGACGACTCATCAAACGTGAACGAAGTCGGGTGTTTTCCAAAAATATGGCCACTTTCGAAAGCAGAAAAAAAGGATACATCATCATCGTCGTACACGCAGTAGATCAGTAGTTGTAACTATATCCAAAGAAAATACCACCACGAAGAGAATAAAGCTCCCTAACTAGGACAGGTAAGAACGGAAACGGATGAGATCTAAATACTAACAAGCTCCTCAAACATTCATTAATTGTACTCAGCTAAACAACGGTAGCATTCATGTCACCTAAACCGATTGCAGCGGCCGTCTCTCCGAATGTCTTTAGGCGCCTACCAGGGAGGTAGGCCAAAGAAACAGTGGTCAGTTTGTTGGTAATCAACTTCATTTTTCTGTGCCAAGTGGCACTTTGACCAACTCGCAGCGATATCGACAGAAAGCATCAACCGAGGCAGGCAACTAACTGCCCCTATACATACATAAGAATTGGGGAAACGGATTCCTTTGGCTCTCGATACCAGATGTCCACTCATAATTGACGGTCTCAACTGAAGCGAGCGATCTAATACGGATACCAGTGGCCTGGGCGTACGTTTCGCTTCGCAGCAGACATGAGACACTTAGGCTTCAGAGATATAACTCTCTCCTCAAGATTAACGAATATCGCCCTAGTTCCGGAGACATTACACTACATTTCCACCGTTAATTATGCAGTGTAAGAAGCGGCCAACTCCATAAAACTTCGTTTTCACATAAGACCTCCATACAACCATAGCTGTCGTGCGAAAGAGCAGCACAAAGGAATTCATATTCTTTTCATAAAAGTAGACAACTGCTCAAATGAAACCCTGGAATTTCGCGTAAATAAGCGCAAAGCATGCATTCTCAACAGTAGGACTTACGACGAGCCCAATCAGGACCACAAAGACGAGCTACGTCAGTGAACAAGAGATTCCAGGCCTCGTCCATGAAAGCTGCAGTAGAAGTCGGGTGATCCAACATTCGACATCTTTCGAATGCAATGCGATAAGCGACTGGATCATACGACATGAGCGTAGTGTCAGAAATCGCCTCAGAAGATCGCAGCCATTCAGCATCTGCCTGCCTTCGCTCTTCTGCATCTTCATCATAGACATCGTCAAAATCATCCCCATCCTCATAGTCGGAATCGCCAGATATCACATCCAAGCCTCCTTCGTCGTCATCCATCAGATTCATTACGTCTTCCGGTTTCGTTCGAAGTTTTTTAGGTGAATCAGGAAGCTCAAATTTTACACGAGTAGGGGGTTCCGCTGGTTGAGTATGCCGTTGCTGCTGTTGAGACGTTGCGGCAACTTTAGAGGACAATCTTTTCGAGAATCGCCTTCGTTCGTTAGGCTCTTGCTTACAAACTACACTGGATGGTTTGAGCATCTGTACGGTTGAATGAGAGGTAACAGAATAAATCGGAGAGGAAATGTGCAAGGCTGGAGTTTTATTTGACCTAACTAGTCTATGAAGTCCAGAAAGGCGGACACGAGCTAAAAGAAATAAATCAACACTAACAAAGAGGTCAGACGCGTGTGGAGTACAAAATTATTGCTATACTTTAATCTGGTAGCTGGTCCGGAATTTTCCTTCTGAGATATTTATATGTAAACGTAAAACACTAGAGGGACCATATACAACAAACCTGCCATATGAAACAGGGGAATATTTTGAAGGAAACAGTTAGATCGACTGATGAAACCCTTATACGATTAGCTAACATCTGTATGATAAACGGCAGACTGCCTACTATCAGAAGAAAAAGTCGACGTTTGTGTGCATGCAAAACCGGAGCATGGAACAAGCATGGGCCAAAAGTCGGCTATTCAGAAAAAGAAATGTGTAACCAGTGTAGACTTTTTCGAACAAACTGGATACAGTTCTAGGGATTTGGACAAATAGCAAAATAACGTTATTCTCAAAACATATTGATCATGAAACCACTGCAAGCTTTTGAACCAACAAGTACTTAACTGAATCCACTTCGTTACAGATGGATCCGTCATTGTGTCTCGAGCTTAAGATCTTTAAACTTCCGGGTATTGAGATTCGTACGATTCTCATAACAACTATAACGTTCTCAACTATTTACTCCATGTCATATTGCAACAGTAATTTCGATCGCAGCTGTGGCCTGGATATCGATGAGGCTGTTCAGGAACTGTGTCTCTGTAAAAGTGTGTATCATATCACTGTCATTCGAAGATACATTCCAGCTTTCCGAAATGTATCACATAGAGCCTTTGAGTCACCATCAGCATGGGAACATTTGTTGGCCACATTTCTTCTGTGTCCTGATGAGTGGACCCAAAAAAGGTCTCCTTCGTTCAATTTGATCCAAGTCTACGTATTTCTTGTGCCTCTTCTCTTGTGTTACTATTCAGGGACGACTTATATTTTGAACAGACTTTTCAGAGGAATCCATCAAATAGAAGACCTATGTATGGAAGCAATGTTTGCGTTGTCTCCTGAAACAAATTCTAGGGGATTTTAATGTCCAAGTACAGAGCCGTTCTCCCAGGTTGCGTTTCTTGCTATTCATTCCATGTTCCTCAGCCGAATTTTTCGCCCCAGGTTCTGAATAGCAACTAAACACGAATGGTCATCGAGTTACATAACATAACTGGAATAAATACCAACAGTCCAGAAGAGTTACTCAAGCAGAATTAAAACTGTAACAAGATAAATAAGACGGGTAACTGGAAAACGAACTGTTTTGAATAGTTTTGCGTGCGCCAGTAAGCTTTCTATTAATAAAAACTCAAGTTTAAAAATGAAACATGCTGAAATAGATGAACGGGACACTACAGCAGATTGAGAACCATCCAGGGCGAGGCAACAGGCGTACTCACATCCAAGGCTTCTTGATGTCGCCCAACTCGTTTCAAGAGGTTGCTCAGTGCGAGTCGAGCTTCAGCATGCCTTGGTGCCAATGTATCCACAACGTACCGATATGACTCAATTGCTGTCTCTACTTGACCATGTTCTATCTGAGTTTCAGCTAGCATGATCCAAACATGAGGCATCTAAAGAAAAACATCGGAAAACGGATAAAAACAGTTAGCTGCTTTGGGGTAACGAATATGGCTAGGAACTGGAGTAGGGCAAGTATGATTCTAGTTGAGAGCACAAAGATGAGAAGCTTGGCGAAAAGCGCAACATATTAATTCGCGCGAATCAGACAGTGGGCTGGCACGCGTTGTCAAGTGACTGGATCAATGATCCAATAGAAAACTGAGCAGTACGGAGAGCAGGTCAAAGTGCAAGTTAATTAGCCAAAAACCTTTGATTACGTGAAGCGCATGCCAACTGACCATCTGGTATTCTGAGCAGTTATGGAATTAGACCCAGAATGTGTGAGGCAAAATGGCGATATGAGTGTAATATGACGAACGGACATATTGATGTTTACTGTACGTCTCAGTGGTACACAACGAGATAAGTGGCGTCGGCGACAGTGGAATCACGGACGCCAATCAAGATGGACGGGCTACATCAGAGGCGAACGAGATTGATGCAAACCTCTTCCATACACGTTTAAATACTCTTAAGACACCATTTAACTTTGCTAGTTTTTGTTCCCATTTACCATAATGTGTAGGGATAGAAGTGTAAACATAACCACGGGCTGTTCACAGTTAAATTATCGAATGTAAATCATGGGACGGCGACCCCACGCCGGTAACAGAGCGTCAACAAACAGCACAGCAACGGTTACGGGTTTACTGGTATAACCACTGATGTAATTTCAATCATTTCAAGTAGTTCTGGCCAAAAAATGGTCAGGTAAAATTCCACGTGACAACTAGGAAGTTGAAATTCAGCGACAAAGTGAATCACAGGAATCTACCGTCAACAGATCTTACAAAAACGAACGCTTAGGTTTGTGAAAGTTAACGACGTGCCACGTAAATTCAAAAGTTAGTTTCAGCATTGTCCAATTCATTCGAACGTTTACAAAACCGTCTGCACACTCATCATCATCATCATCATCATCAAAACAGCCATGAGCCTGACCAAAAGGTACTGTGGCTCGGGCCGCCGCTCACCTCAACAGTGACGTGGAATATCCTAAAAGGAAAGAGTACTACGAAGGACAAAAAAGATTGAAGAAGACTAAATGGAAGAACTAGAAATGGTATGGATACAGGTACGCCATTGACTGCGACACACCGCCATCTCGGATAGCGTCTCTAACCAACGGTTTGAGTGATCACGAGGACCCCATCCAGGCAGGCGATGCCTGCCCACTTTGCTCAATGGAGCAGTCAAAGTCTTCATATTTCCTGACCACGTTGTTGCTTGACCACCACGCGGTTTAACCCAATCGCTAGTGCCCTCAGTATATAATGCCCGGTACGGTAAACGCTCAGCTGGCATACGGAGAACGTGACCCAACCATCGCAAGCTGTGCAACGTAACTACTTGACCAATTGATCGCGCATCCCGAACGTTCCGGAATACGCGCCGGCGAACTGCCGCATTGCTCACACGATCAGCCCACTTAATGTGGGCCAAGTGGCGGAGACAACGATGGTCGAACACAGCAAGCCTGTTGATATCTTGCTTGCGAACAGGCCACGTTTCCGAACCATACAACAAAATGGAACGCACACAAGCATTATAGACCCTTCCTTTCAGCGACAACCGAACGTCTTTTCGACGCCACAGATGACGCAGTTTGGAAAAGGCACACTACATCAGATACAAATTTTGTTGCCGTAAGGCCTAGCATGCGGAGATCTGGTTTTGCCCCAGTCTCAATTTCTTGTTAGTTTATGATCAACTTCCCATCCCAAATGACTATTCGACGCGAAGAGAATATCAAATTCGGCACATGTTCCTTTTCCTACGTGTTGAGAGGCAGTGTGAGTAACAGTTCGCAGGCGATAGTGCATGCGAAACGTCCACCTTTGGCTCACCTCAATATGATGCAGGTGTCTTGCAATAGATGGTTAATACTCTTCGCAAATGTCATATGCTTAATTACGTGCTTGTCATCACTAGACGTAGTTCCTCGAGTGATGAACAGTTTCCAAATTTGACAAATAAAAGAATCGAACGTCTGTGGCTGCTTAACTTTTTTGACATATTTGATCAAGTTATGGTGTGTAGCAAATTCACCTGGTGAACAGAGACGAATATATACTTTTATTTCCAATTTCTCATAGGGTCACATAACTATTCGACGTCCAATCACATGCATATCAGATAGTGTGCTACCACAGTTAGTCCTGAGTGCTGCGCATAAAGCCTAAGATACTGCTCACTCATTAACCGAACAAATATAACATCATTCTGGTATTTGAAAAGACTTTTCAAAATTTACACTGGTACCAAGAAAGACTCACATTTTTTGTGGCTTTCAAGTGGGTCAATTTGAGTAACAATTCGCCAGCGGCTGCATGCAAACCAATGACTCTATAAGATTTGATGATGTCTAGCAGCCAATCGGAGAACGCATCCGCAATTTGGTCAGTGAAAGCAGATCGGATGGGAGACTAATAAAGAGAGGATGAGAAGCAGGTAAACAGTGCGGGACCTTTCCAGCAGCTCATCAACTTTGTGCAAAGTAAGAGGATAATACGGAATGCTATCTGCAGCGAAAATAATGAGGAATATGTTGAAACGAGGGAATCGATAATTGTGGAACAGCCGGCAATCATGCGGATGCAAAACAACAAATTGGATAGCCGAAATTTCTCAAAACTTACGTGACTGAGAAATCTGAGAAGTCGTGCGCCGTGGCAACAGTACCGTTCGTCCTGCAACTACTTGCCAGTTTCATATGTGACTCAGTCAGTGAAGTTGTGTATTGACATGTGAGGAATCGATCCCACGGAATGGCCAAGAGAGTACAGGCATTGCGAGCAACGCAAAACTATATACCGTCGTAATGTTCAAAATTTTTCACACGGATGGCCACACTATCAGCACAGAACTGCTATAAACCATATAATCATCAACGCCTTCATTAAAAGTAGAAGATTCTACCGGTTGCCCTGAACGAGATGAATGACCGTAAACAGCAACCTTTCATTTATCATTCCTTGTACGTGGGGTACACTTCCTAGTACTGTCTGCTCAACAACAACAACAAAAATTCTGGCAGTACCGGAATACATGCAACGGTTTGCGTATAGACAGACGTTGTTAATTTTTGGTGCATCTCGCTGGTTGTTCCCCTCGAGGCGAGCTCCCCAAGAAAAGTGGGTTAATGCAGTGACCCTTGTCATAATGAACCAACGAATGAAGTCCACGGTTCCACGCTGACCGTCAAAAACCAGGTTCACGAATAACTATCGAGAGTGATAAATGATAACGACACAATGAAAACGGCTGCTTATATGTGATAGGCGGAATTTCTCTAGAGGTATCATAAGACCCAAATTGACAAACGAAATAAACTACTATAACCTCTAACATTATACCTTACGAATATCGGTCAGTAAATAAGTTAAGACCAACAGACATATCTCCTTAATGCAGATGAACACGAACCCTTGCCAGCGAGGTGAACAGATGTGTAATAAGAAGTCTTCGTATACACAACATACTTCTGGACGGATAAGTACACTCAAGAAGAGCTATTCTAGAACAGCCGTAAAGTCTTAGAGGAGTGAGGAATGTTATGGACACCTCGGTAACAAGAATTCCTTAATGCATAAGTTGCCAGTTTGAAGAGTGCTAAGTCAAACCTCACAGACAATGGATTAAGCAGCTGTAAATGTACCATCCTGTTTCACAGTAGACATGCCACACATTGATTGCAAAATGAACACTGACTTCATGTCAATAACCACGCCCGCATGAGTCATTTGTTCCATAAGAATCATCTCGTGTGATATGAATTGGTTGCATTGATGTGGGCATCGTACACAGCATCGACGAGAAATGCTCAATGTAGACAGCCAGAAAACTGCAGTATTTCGCATGCGGTTAGAATCGTTGAAATAACTACACCGGTAATGTTGTAAGATACTTCAGAATATTGGCGGTAAGCGACGAGTGACTGCACATAAAACACTTCAAGTGTGACTACAATCAATAGTTGAGGAAGCTACAATAGGGTAAACAACTTCAGACAGCATGCGAACTTAAAACGGTCTTCAGGTTTAAAAATATCATGAATGTAGGAGTATATAACTATAAACGGTTTTCGGATGCGATGAAAAGACACTTTAAAAAATGGACACCGGGATAAAACCCGCAAACTTGCAATGTGCATTTGCAAAAGTGCAATAATCACACAGCAGCAATAAAATGGCCTGACCGACGCAATCCATGGGGACAACATCGATCAGTAGAATAGGGGGGTATCTGGACCGGACGCTGCGTCCAAACGACTAAAAACCATCACAAATCTGAGCACTTGGTTTTGCACAACCACCACCGCTGAAGCCGGGTGACATAAGGAGAAGAGGTAGAGACAAAAAGATATACGAACGTACCGTGCAAGCCGATGTAAGTTTGAGGCGGACCATTACAAGGAACAATTTCAGATAGAGTTCTGGAGGCATGTTATCCGGAAACTTGCATCTAAACAGGAAAGAAATAATGTGTACAGGAACGACACAGTGGAACAAACACATGCGCGAAAAGGTCATCGTGGTCTAACGTACGTAGTGTATCGATTAGGTCGTTTAAGCTGATCTGGCAGACGATCCCAACGTAGTAACTTGCGGTTTGCCGCTCGGATTGTAACGCCACAAAATCTGAGGAAAAACTGATCAAAGCAGAAGGACGTGAAAAAGAGCTGCGTGCCTAATCTACCAAGCAAATTATACTCCCCAATATCAATACGATTAACGCTAGTGTGTAATTGCCATATAACCAATATTGAAAAAAAAACTGGCCCAAACGCAAGGAGAGAAGGAAAATGGAACCTGACTACTAATCCCCCTCTGTTAAAACCCACACCATTCACAGCAAGGTGCTTACAATTTGCAAACAATTAATCGGATTGCAAATGGAAGTACGACAACGTTCCAAAGACGGCTTACAGACAGTCTTTACTATCCTACGTCATTACTGAGTATTACTTCACAGAAAACCCTGCCAAACAAGGTCAACATGTCACCAGAATCAAATATATACCGTTTTCTTCAATGTGATCAAGTTCGCTCAAAAAGCCACTGTCTGTCACGACCTTTTGACTACCGAGAAATACTAGCATTATAGACTGCTCTTAAGTGGAACCAAACACACCGTTGGACAGTACCAAATAGAGCCAACAGCATCCGCAATACGACCAGGAGGTGTGCTCTGAGTTGCCAAGATTCACAAGACAGCAAATGGCGAACGCGAAATGCAGCCTCCAATTTAGCATATGAATTGAATATAGCTTTGTGTAAGACTATCGAAACAGTTGGAAACAAAAGTGAATTTGGTAGCTCTCAAGTCTCTGCTCTCTTATCTCAACAGAGACAGAGATGAAATGTCTCTCATCTAAATTAAAGTCATGAAAACCAACTGAACGCCACAATGAGGACACACGAACTCCGATCATAGATTTACTTCCAAACATTCACAACCACTTCAAAATAACAATGAGATTGACAGAAGAATTAAAGATCAGTCACCTTCAGATAATCACAGAAGGTATGAAGGCATTACAGCTGGATGGAGATGCATATCATGACTTCGAAAAAATTCGAAGCGTACGCTGAGTTTAGAGCAAAGTTACAGTGATAAAACTTGACTCACAAATTATCACACAGGCACAGATAAAATTCAGTAAGCAAACACCGATAACAGAATTGCGACAGCTGAATCTCACCATGGACGTGAAAGAGGAAACTCACGCGGAGAGCATATTCGTGCTTGTGTTGTTGTAACAATATAGAAAGAACGGTGTTTTTATCTGAAGTTCAAAGAACAAAACACGAAGTGTAATATACACATACTACATCGGTACTGCATATGGGTCTGAAAACAGACTGAATGTTAATCCAAGAGATAGTAACAAAAACATAAGCATTGAGGAATGAAAATGCGGAAACGGAAACAATGATGAAAAATCACCTAGTGACAATGCAGAAAAGAAAACTCTAGCACTATTGCTTAAAAATAATCTTCCAAAAAAGAGGCATGTAACACTCGACGTACAGCCATATTCTGGTGCTATTCGACTCAATCCCAAAAGGGCCGACGAATGCTACAACTGGCGTAAACTTCTCCAAATCAGTACACAAGTCATGGACACTCGTCATGCTGTTTTGTTAGAAAAACACACCCAGAGTGTGCAAACGAGACGCAATGGAGTAGGACCCGGGTAGTCTTCAGTAGTAGATCCGAATCACTTTAATCGATAAAGTGAGAAACTCACAAATTGAGGCTGCCTGTTCTCAAGACACGCTGCCGAGTATCACCCTCGGTCAAACCACTTTGTCGCCATACACACAGATGACGATCCGCAGACAACCATCACCAAAAGCAGACATCCAAATACTTAGCGGCCAAATAAAGGAAAGTCGAAAACAACTCATACTATGAGCTGACAACCACTCACAACTAGTTGAAGCTTTCGGATTTCCATGACATTTTGGCCCGCCATTGTGGAAACCATGTACTAGGTTTGAGCTTCACTTTTGCTACAGCTCATTAATAGTGCATATCCTTGTCACACTCGGAGTTAGAACTCCGGCCAGGCCCTCATAAGAAAACTACAGCGCCATGGATCACATGAACCTCGGCTGAACATTCATATGCATATGCTCAGCCACATCTGTTTATGACTAACAGTCACGTTGCCCTAACACCTCTACAACAGACATTTCATGTGAAATCTAACTGATAACTCCCCCACAAGAAATTCTCTACAATTTGAAAACAAGGAAACCAGTAAACTTAACGAGGAATAAACTCATTGTCATTGTGTTCGCAGGAGGGACCATGGTGAGTTACTGGTACACACATTTAGTATCATCATCACCATCATCATCATCATCATCATCATCATCATCATCAAAACAGCCATGAGCCTGACCAAAAGGTACTGTGGCTCGGGCCGCCGCTCACCTCAACAGTGACGTGGAATATCCTAAAAGGAAAGAGTACTACGAAGGACAA
>QNGE01002421.1:82310-115263 GCA_008508345.1 Paragonimus westermani
ACTGCTTTTCGTCTGACTGCTCCCCTTTGGCCTGTCTGACAAGGTTGCACCTGGAAGGACCGGAGTCCTAGTCAGCATAGCCCGCCGGATCAAAACAGTACACAAGCCCGACCACCACGTCAAGGTAGCAGTATAGGTCACACATTTAGTATAGGTGACAGTAAACTGTGGTTAGCACTTACCAACATGTCTTATTAGCCTATGCATCCGTTGACAGTCGTGCAGATCCATTTAGTAGCTAAAATGTCTCAAGCAAAACCAACCAATGGTTCCGAGAGCCTCTCTCAGTTTCCGGCAGGCTAGACGAAGAGAATCCTCATCAACTTCAACAATTGGATCATTTTTCTGTCTCATGCAATCACATCACAACCACACGATCTCAAATCGTGCGACACTTTAGCTGTTTCTCGCCTGTCTCTAACTCTTGGACAAGCACCTGGGAGGAAAGAATTCAATCGAATGCGTAACTCCCACTTAAACATCGGCTTTGCTGGACTTTTCCCGTAGTTTCGACTGAAGTCGTACGATATACGAAAAGGGATTTTTTTTGTTTTGTTTTCGTCAGTGCTGGAAAGCTGTTTTCGTGATTCATTTTTGGCTGTTTTGCGCTGTATGTTCCGCAAGCCCATTGGGTACTGGATGTTAGGGATTAGTCCTCACGTGTCGGATTCCACAAATTGTCACCAATTCTTGACATTCTTCGCTAGCAAAGTTAGTATCATTGTCAGATAAAATAGACTGAGTGATATAAATGATATGTAATTGTAGAAAATCTGGACTTCGGCTGGATCCGAACCAGCGACAGAAACAGCATGCCCAAATGCAGCAAGCACTCTCCCAATTGAACTACGAAGCCATGCTGGGAGCTCAGAAATTTCACACTTAGGTTCAGCTACCTGCCCAATTCACTGTCGTATGGAATCCACCAAATGATCCAGAAGTATGACTATCCAAGCGGAATTTTTCAACGGTTCATGCTGGAATCCACTAACGCCACCGTTGAGCGTCAAAATTGTATTACTTATAAGTGGTGTGGGAGATTTCACAATCTGAATGAAGTCATAATGTGAAAATTCTGAGCTCCTAACGTGGTTTCCTAGCTCAGCTGATGAAGCTCTCGCTGCCTTCAGGCATACTGTTTCCGGCGCTGGTTCGCACCCGGCTACGAACCAATTGTTTTATGTCACTCTCGATGTTCGGCCACCAGAAGTAATTCCTAGCCAAGGCTCCCATACAATCAACACCTGGGTGACCGTCGTGTAACGTTGAGAGTAGTTCTTCGAAACATTGGCGGAATGATGAGCCTAGAACAACAGAGCAAACGACTTCCTTCCACACGAAGTCCCATACGACGACTGAAATACGGCACGGTTGGTCGTTGCTATTCGTTGACAAGCCCTGAGAAACAGACACTTTGACCTTGGACAAAGGGACGTCCTATTCAGTTCCTCGAATAATCTCTTTATTGGATACGGGATGCTTGTCCAAGGACCGTTACTCAGGAGAACTCGACCGCAACGTAATTTGTTTCACACGTAATATAAGAAATTGTGTAACGATAAGCAGATAAAGTGACCAGCGTTGCACTAGCGGCGGCATCATCTGAGTGACTCCCTTTGCTTCTCCAAGGAGAGACATCAGAGGCTTAGGGTTCCAAATATACTACTGAAACTTTTGGCAGCAAAATTACTGGGAAAACGTTCTTATCCAACTGCGCACAGTTGCTTTCAGATGGGGCTAGGCTATGAGAAACAGAAGCAATTGGCTCTTCGGTTGAGTCTTCCATTCTGTGACTCCCCGATAACCCATAGCGGGGTATCATAACGACTAATTACGGCTTCATTAGGATCTTAATGAACCAGTATACTAGATGTCTATCTCCTCCTTCATGTTGTCAAATGCCATTCGTTCCTTAGATGTCCAGTGCAGTCGAACTTCATTCCTGGGAAGTTGTGTAAGAGTGCTAGAACAGTCGATATCTTTGGGACGAACTGACACTAACAAAGGATTGTAACTCACCAAAGTTCCAAGGAACTGGAGGCTTCAGAATTGGTCCAATTTTTTTCCTGTAACGGATGTAACCTGAATTTATCCAACAGAAAACATCATCAACTAGAAGTGTACATTCGTCCCATTTTTAATTTTAAACCAATGTCCCGTACACGTTTTGAAGCTTCCAAAGGTTCTTCATCCGTGCATCCGGAACTAAGAATATCATCCAAGTAAGCACGTACACCAGAAATATCTTTCATCCAGTCGTCAACGGTGCGTTGGAAAATCGCAGGAACAGAGTGGATGTCAAACGATAAGCAACTGTGTTGGAACAATCCCATGTGTGTATTGATTACTGTAAATTTCTTGCACAAGTTCAATTAGTGTATACGTGTGGCTCAAATCCAGTTCCGGAAACTACCGTGACACAGTGTAGCTTACAAATCCTCGATTAATGTTATAGGTGCATGTGATGTGGAATTGAAATATGGAACGTACGTACGTTCTGATTACGGAGATTCTTAATCAGGTGGCTCGTAATTGGCTCAGATTTACTCTTATTCGTCAAACCAGTGGATAGCAACAAATATTCTTGTATCGCTGATTAAAATTTCGTCTGTATTTGAAGAGAATGTACTGGAGAGGCTGAAGGATTTCTAGGCTACTGTTGCGATGGGGCATGATATCCAGACTAAATTTTACAACGCCCGTGCATTAGCGCTTCCTATCAATCTAACATTCGAAGTCGAGCGTTTTCAGAAGTAAGAAACAATCACTCTTGTCCGACAACCAACACGAGGCGTCTATGTAAAAGTCTAATGATTCCGTTCGTATGCGCGACGATTATAAACTGATAGTGAATCAGGCCGCCACCATGGAACGTTATCTTGTGCCAAAAATAGAGGGTCCATGTGCTACACTGTGTCGCGGTAGTTTCCGGAACTGGATTTGAGCCACACGTATACACTAATTGAACTTGTGCAAGAAATTTACAGTAATCAATACACACATGGGATTGTTCCAACACAGTTGCTTATCGTTTGACATCCACTCTGTTCCTGCGATTTTCCAACGCACCGTTGACGACTGGATGAAAGATATTTCTGGTGTACGTGCTTACTTGGATGATATTCTTAGTTCCGGATGCACGGATGAAGAACCTTTGGAAGCTTCAAAACGTGTACGGGACATTGGTTTAAAATTAAAAATGGGACGAATGTGCACTTCTACTTGACGATGTTCGATGTCCCGGTTTTCTGTTGGATAAATTCGGACTAAAATCAATAGGGAGAAAACTAACAATTTCTTCAAAATTTGTGGACTGGACTTCATCATAGCGAAAATCAGAGACGGCTTGTTGGACACGAGTGATAAAATCACCCACATTTTCATCAGAATATTGACGTAGTTGGTGGAGCCTCATTGGAGCTGTGAACACGCGTTGGCGTAACCCTCATAAGTCATCTAGTGTCGCCAGGGTATCCGGTAAGGACGTTATGTCGTAAACATCAGTAGTTCCAGACAATCCTTGAATGTTCATTTCCAAACGTGTCTACCCTGATAATGACGGTTAGGACCAGAATCTCTCCAGAAGAAATCTGGAGGTATAGATGAAGTATTCAAAATTTTCGGGTACTGTTTAATGCCCGTTCACTAAAATGTTACGATGGAGGGCACGCGTTAAACTGCGGATACCAACACGCATTCAGTCCACGGCTGAATGGGAATACGTGACGACAATAGTGTGCAGCTTTACTGAACACGAGGATGAGATAACATTACCGATGAAGCATGGATAAGATTGTGTAGATGGCACGACTGGAACGCCCGGCTAGAAACAGAGAAAGACATGCGTCCCCATGGGTAGATACGTGCGGATAGTGGCAGGCGAGGATGGCATATATTTCAAAGGGCTTCGGCCCTGACTTTTCACAGTTGGGTCCCAACTAGAGCAATATTAGTTGGTTCTTGTTAGCTATTTATTCACAGACCTCCACGCAAGGTTCTACAGCATATATTGAAAACGTGGATAACAGTTGACTGACACAATTAATCAGTGCATCGTCAAATTCCATGAACAGCGGATGAGTTTGAATTTCTCCTTTAGAAAAATTTGGTGGCAGCCAATCTAATACTGTGGTTACCTTGAGCACAATCGTGACAACTGCATGCACGTTGGGCGCCTTGCGAGGGTTGATCAATGGTAACTTTGGGGAACTGTTGACATTTAACGGAACAAACCAATCAATAAAGCTGAAATCGGACGTGGAACCATGAGCAAAAAGGCTAACACGCGATCGTCTGTTCCAGTGAACAATGTGTGCGAATATAAGGGTGGAACCGTTGTGAAATATGTCAAACTGTGAAATTTAGCAAAACAAAGTCGATCGATGACACTGAACGCCACATTGTGAAAGAGAACCCTTAGCATCGGATATAGCCATTGAGATGTCGTAAACAGACCCTAACACTTGTGTACTTCTCCGTGGTTCTCTTCGAAATTAGCAATATACTGGCACAGATAACGATCCGACTCAACGAGTGGCATATAACCTTCGTGTGGTTCCGTCCAATACCAGCCAAAATGATTTTCCAGTACTTCGTTCAGCGGAACATCATATGAAACACGCTCATCCAAAAAGACAGACAGAGTTAACATCATCATGATCGTTACGTGGGAGAGGAAAATCATGACCAACTGAAAGGAATGACTGAGGCACATAAATGATTACATAAAGGCTTGACAACAAACCAAAAATTTTCTAACATAATCAAAATAAAGGCGGGCTAACAACAAGCAGTAAATCAGACAATGAGTGGCGGTTCGTTTATCTGTGTACATACGTGTATGACGCACACACCCATTCATCTGTCGCCATGGTAACAGTTACAACGGTCGTGCGCACGGGCATTAAACTGAACGATTCCGTGAAACGCGTCCAGCTGAAAACGCAATGCGGTAATCAAGTCAGTCAACAACGCGACTTCAGCACAACATCACTGTGGGCAAACGTCACTCTAGCGATAGCTGAAGTCATCGACATCCGCCGCAGGGTTTACAATTCGCTCTTCAGTGTCCCTGAAAACACTGTCGTGTTAAAATCATGGCCACTGTGAAACAAAACGGGTAAACTGAGCTGACCGGCTCAACATAGCATGTATAGGAAAACGCTAAACGAGTAACAATTACCTGCATCAGTACCATGAGTGGGATATGCTTCAAAAGCTGACTCGTATGCACGAATGGAGCTGTTGTAATCCATAAGTTTGAAGAATTCCTTCAAACGAACAAAACAAATACTACTATAAGAATGCAAAACGGGGTTCATTCTTGGAGAAAAATGTTCGTCAAATGTTTAACTTTGAAATACCAAAATGAACAGGCCAGAATTAAGAAATCCGACATCTTCAGGGCCGTGGAATCCAGTATGAGCGGATTCGAAAACTAGTGTCAAGTATTCGTCCAGTTCACAGTATCCTACCACGATACGGACAAGACGACAATAACGATAAAAGTTCTGAAATAAGTTTTCCAGCAACCAACGATGAGGTGAAACGAGTTACCAACATCTTGAGTAACCACTAAAACGCAGATGTCTGCATCTCGTGAGCACTCATGTAGTCAGTAGAAAACGCTGTCCAACATGACAGTGTGTTGTAGTCAATGTTATATCAACAATCAGAAGATGGGGAGCCCTCCCAGTCGATCTCACTTAAACACAACGTTGCCGTAAACAGTGGCTCGAGTGACAGTAACATCTGATCAAACACCAGGTCGAATACGCGTTTACGTGGCAGCTGCAGACTCCGCTTTGTTAACTGACGCTTACATAGAAACGAAATTATAAAAAGGAAATCGCCGGAAAAATTGCTCATCAAAAGCAGACATCAACCTGATCACCGAGATGCCTCAGTTTTTCAGCATCAGTTAGAAATTTTGAAAGTTTTAAACGGGGTAGGCTCATGTTTGGTTCGAACTTCCGTAACCAGCCACACTTTCGGGTCGATTACCTCAAAAATGTACTACACTGGAATTTTCAAACTGCTACAACTCACATATTATGGATATATTTGTCCGCATCCCGATTAGGACCTGGATAGTCGACTAATAGCACACTGATCCTATGGTTACGCTGAACGGAATCCCGGTATCTTAACGTTGAATCAGAATCTGCCTCTGTTACCCGATTACACTAAGAAGAGAACTAAAATCTGTACGGCTAAGTCTAACCGATAACCTTAGGACGATAACAGTCAACGTAATGCAGCTGGCCTCACAATGTCTAGTGAATAATGTTGTAATTATTATTCTCAGAAATAAAGGGCGCAAAATAAAAACGCACAGGTTGTCATCGTCCGACCATCTGATAGCTCGTGAACGCCGGTTTCAAGTCGTGGTAATCTATTATCTTAGCACACTCATTTTCAGCCAGTGACCGTCTAATGGACAGCAATTCTACTGTAGACCGTAAGCTTCCAACCTAATGTATACAAACTGTTCCAACGTCTATTCAACTGCTTCCACCATTACGCAGGGTGTAGCAGAGTTGTGAGGTACGATGACCAATGTATCCACACCCCGTTCGGACGCATCAACATCATGTGCGCAGTATAAGCGCTTTGGTCAATCAACTCACAACGCAGCGAGTAAGTGTTTTGTACCGTGCAAACACCAAGGAGTAAAAACGGTCGTCAAAAGCTAACCAGGTGATTACGAGCTGAAAACTAATTAATGGGATGGAATTACAGCAGGAAAATCTGCGATGGCTTTTTTCGAAATAGATAAACTGAAGACAACGTGAATACGGAAGCTGTAATCAAGCGTGTGTGGCTTTTAGAAAGCTAATCAAACTGAAAGATTCATAACCAGAAGCTCACAGGTTTAAATGAGAAAGTTATGAACCATTGTACCAGCAAAGTACAGCCGAAAAAAAACAGTAATTAATGTGGAGTTTGAACAAAAATGTTTGAATCCACTGTAAAGAAACAGAGGAACGAGACGTTTTAACTATCGAACAGAGTCCAAGTGAACCATAAAATTGAAAGCAAGCTTACATCAGCAATTGATCTGGCTAACCGGAACTGCTCTTCACCCGAAGGTTCCGGAGAAATTGACAAGGCGGTGAGACGCAAAATCAATGCTTCTCGACTGCGACCCGCTCGTTCACAGTATTGTATGAGTCGCCGCCGTAGAGTAATGTCTTGCTTTGCAGAACGCACCCCTGTGGAACAGATGAGATGAGATAGCGACCAGATTAGGAAGTTACGTTACGATACGCTGCCGATGAAGTCAAATCTGATGATGATAAGTCACAAACTTACCGAGTCTAGTGTAGTACATCGCCAAAGCCAAATCATTTTTCTCCTCCGCGAAGTCGATAAGCGAATTCCACAAATTTGTATCGGTGGGACTACGCCGAGCGGCAGCGAATAGAAACTGTTAGACACCAAGAGAAAGAGAGGCGATGAGCAACAAACAGCTCGGGTGTATCATACCTTCGACCGCTTCACACACACATTCACCGAATACTTACCTCATTCGCCTTCTCTTGATCGCCTTTTCGATAATGTACTTCAGCCAGGACGACATAAGGCGCCGAAGCATTCGGCGCTGAACGGATGAATAAACAAACGAAAAGAAAACGAGGTCCATCGAGTCAGAATATTTATCCGTCTTCAGTCAATGTAATACGTTCCGGGCTATACACACTAGTGAGAATATCAAACATTGCGGAAGGATAGCTAAAGTAACCGCTAAATAACAGTCGGATGATCGTAAAAAGCTAACTGTTAAATACCTTTGATTAGCTACCTCTTAACAGTGCAATGGATGTGTACGAATTTTCGCGCGGCTAACTAACACATCCGCCATCCTTATGTAGCGATATTCAGTCATTCATTTACGACGGTCGGGAAGTTGGACAGAATGTACTGTGGTATGAATATCCGTTCACCACAAAAATGACATGGAGTATCTTAAACGAGAGTATGACGGGAGATGACCAGAAGGTGGGCCACATGGAAATGTTGTGGTTGTAGGCAAATTACTTAATGTGGCATGCCGCAACCTCACACACCATTTCTGATCAATGATGAGTGGCCACATGGTCACTAAGAGAGATTGGGCAGCACCTATCCACTTTATGCTAGCCGACTGGTCCATCCACTACCACTGTTGGTGATACCATTAGACAGCGTAGACTGTGTTAAACGTTCAGTCAATGTGCAGAGCACGTGGCCCAATCACCAAAGGCCAAATGGCTTGTTCACTTGCCCACTTGATCACATATCCTGAAGTTTTCGACATGCGTGTTAACGAGCAATCGCCTTACTCACACGATCAGCCCCACTTGATGTATGCTTATTGGGAAACAATGATAGTCAAATACGGCAAGTCTGTTAATATCTACTTCATGAACGGGCCACGTTTTAGAACGATGGAGCAAAAGTGGGTGCACACAACCATTATAAACCGTTCATTTAACCAACAACCGGACGTCAAATTCATTGCTATAGGTAAGGCACGTTGAGAAAAGCGACACGTGTCTGTTATTCTCCCGAGATTTCATCAGTAACCTTAAAAGCTCACGAAATTGTGCTGCCCAAGTACGTGAAATGGTCCACGGTCTTAAACGGGCAGCCTGCAACAAAGAGTATAGGGATGCGAACGTCTCAGTTCTGAAGCAGAATACAGTACTTTGAAGGTGCGAAGCGCATTCTATGCAGGTACACCGCGTCCGAATTACCCATTTACGTAGCGACATACACATCGTCTTACGACAGTTCCAGAAAACGTAGCTGAAACTTGGAACACTTAGACATATTCGGTCTGTCCACCGAAAGCCGTGCGTACCGCCCACATACAACTTATCGCAGCCTCTCCAACAGAGAACTACACTGAGATGTAATTCAACAGTTAACCAGAATTAAAATCGTTTGAGTTCGGGTAATGACTGTCATTGAACATGCATCAGTCTTTCAGTGATCAGCTGAGAAAGAAAATTAACACTAGAAGCAGTTGTGGAGCGTCATACGTTGCATCAGTGTGTTGTCAAAATTCAAAATAACGGAAAATTAGCTTTTTCACAGTCAATGAAATGTGGCAGGATGGTAGAGAAGTATATTCGTGAAATATGTATTCAGCAGGAGGGGTTACCTGCTTCGATAATTGTCCGACAGATGCTCTCAGCCTCATCAAATTGATTGTTATTCAAACACCGTTCAGCTTCCCCCAGGTACTGAGCCAATTCGATTGGGAGCTTTCTTTTTGCCTAAGCAGACAATTTTTGTGAAATTCACGATGCAACTTATGAAGTGGAGAATGAAAAACTAATATATGCATATATACAACATACGTGGGAACGTGTGCTATACAGTTTAGAAGCCGGAGGCCCACATAAACAGATAATTATGAATAACGGACTTGGCGAAAAAATTTCACTGACCAACATGACTCACAATCGAATAGACCAGACAAATATGAGAAATCTAGTGACCAATGAAGGAGATAATGATCAACACAGATGAGTTCATTCTACAAGCAGATCTCTTGCCAAATCAGGGTCTTTAAGAAGGGGTCTTCGCGACAACACCATTCGGTCGAATGAGTACAGTAGATTAGGATACACCTTCAATTACGAACAACAGAACAGCATCAAATTCCATAAACACATAACAAGTATTTTAACTACCAACAAATTTAAAAATAGATTCAAGCCTTGGAATATGACGCTAGTTGAAAAATGTATCATGTATAGGCGAACATTGAATGGAAGACATAAAATACACTAAGAAACATGCTAAAGCATCCCACATACTGCCCGAAATTACGGCTTAGTAACATGTGTATGGTCAAAGTTTGCGGTGCAGCGCTCTCACATAAGGACAAACACTCCCGTGCAAAAGGAAATTTCACGCGATATACAATGTTTCGTACTAGACATCTCTCCTGAGAGAAGTCGTTTAGAACCAGAGAGAAGGATGATTGTAATAAACGTTTGTTCCTCTAGGAAAGCAGTTTTGTTGGATAAAATCCAATCCGTTCACGCAGCAAGCACAAAGTAGACCATTGCAGCACCCAAAATCGTTTCTGAACGTTCTTCGTACACTGACATAAGCTAAAATGTGATCGATGCCCGGCGAAAAAACCTAGTCTAAAACTTGCCTAATTATCCCTGAAAATGGGCAGGATTCAACATAGTCTTGATCCTCGGACTAAACGAACGGCACAGCGGTACTAGCAGGTTTAACGTATGTTTGTGTGGGGAAATTTGTTCACGAGCCTTCGGACTACTTTCACTGAGCGGGAAAACTTAATTGCTATCACCGTGAGAAAAACCCCAGTGGGATAAGATATTTCTACTTGAGACCGGGACAACTGGAATCGCTTATTCCAGTGACGCAGTCGTATATTACGTATCTAAATATGATCCTAAATTGAGCGGTAGGTATGATGTTGCTCTGTTAGTCGACAGTTCCCAGAATCGAATAACTGGTGTTTTTGTTTACATCTTCGCAATGTGACTGTATCACAAACTACAGGTGATCATGTTGTTACCCGGTTGCAAAGGTTAGATAATGTTAGACCCACAAGTTCGTTGTGGGATGACACTGAGTGAACAATAAAATACACAAGTCGTGTGAACTAGACCGGCACGTAACTGATGAACAATATCGTGCCTCCGTCTACGTCAAGTGAGGAATTAGTTTGACGAAGCTGGAAAAAGAAGAGTTGGGGACATGAACAAAGTCTGGGGCACTGAAAATATTTTTTTAAATGGAAGTTGACGCTTTCTGATGAACTTAAGCTCAGTTAAAGAAGCCAACGGAAGCAGAAGTGTAGATGTTTTATCGCAACGAGAAAAGTGCGGAACCGTCCGATTAAACTCCTACAAAACTCGGGATCTTCGGCAACATGGATCGATGTTCGAATTAAACGTTTTGAGGATGAGAATAAAGACAGGTGAACATCCGTCTTCAAGAATTCATCTTCTGGCTGGTACACTTACATAAGGAGGTGATAGGGTTAGATCGATACATCGATCAGACCCATGGCAGAAACTTGATTACTGGTCAATTAATTTATGATGTTCAGACTAGTCCAGGCAGAGACCGTGCTGAAATGAGGAGCACTGCACTAAAACGACGCAGGTTTAATCAGCTTGATACTCGTCATCGAGGAATTGTCACAGTTTAGCGAAATACTGCGCAGCGGAAACCAGCAGTGATAAATCTCGATCAGAAACGAAAACTACTCAATTCATTCGTGAAACAATTGGTTCCCAGACGGACTCAAAAGAAACTGGCTTCACTATCCCGCAGTCTCTATTCCCCCAGGGACCAAGGAGAATTTCCAGCTAGAAAGTTAGGAGCTCAACGTTTCCAGTGTACAAATTGATCTTAGAACAATTCAGGCAGTCTTACTGGATTCTAAGTTTTACTACCCACAAAGTCTGAAACTTGAGATGCACATGATTTAAGCCTATATTCGATAGATGATCTTACGTTACTCAAAACTACACTTGTTAACGGCCGTACTGTAGGCTTACATCCAGACAGCCAGGACCTTTGACCAAGGAATACATGGAATAATCGTAGCTTCAACAAAATCCAAATATTCCCCTCAGCAAACCGGATGAAGGCGATGGAACTGTTGACATGAATAGGAGGGATCATGTTGAGAAACAGCATTATTCTCGCAGACTAGGAGCTCCGTGAATTCACCAATAAATGGGACAAAACTGACCAAGCTGAACAACGGACGACTAAATGTTACAAATAAGCAAAGGACAAAGGTTGATAACCGCCACGACTTATGAGCAACTATGACCACAAGGTTCCACTGTAGCCTGTCTTTGTGAAGTACCAAGAATTCGAGAATATGGTGTGCCGATTAGTTCGATACATAATACGATAAATTCATCTTGCCACTCAACGGTGAAGTGGCTAGTGAACCTGGTGGAACCCGCTCGAAAAGCGATTGTTCCGTTTAGTCTACGTGTTACGGCTGAATTCGTCAAGTACATGCAGGACGTTGACATGAACGCACAGAAATCACTCTCGTTAAATGGAGTGTGGCTGTTACCTGAAGTACCGTTGCTGGGCACAGTTAATTGTATTTAAGATTACGTGTCTGAGAGCGGACTCCATACTGGGATACCAGTACCCAGCTTCAAAGAGCTTCCTCTCCGATGCATTTTCGATGTACGATTGCTGATCAGCACTGTGCTGTGTTCACAGACAGAAGAAGTAGTAATCGGATGCACACTTGGACCTCTCCTAACCGGTACAAGCACAGGAAAAATTGAACGTACGAGGCGTCTATCTGCAACCAGCCAATTCAGTCAGTCTAGGTATTCAGATGTTCGCCGAATTTGGCATTTAGGTTGCAAACGTTCTTTAATCAAATAAAGTGACGTCACCAGTGCGGAAGCGTTTGAACGGAAAGGTCGGTGACGGTCAGTGGATGCCCACTCTTATGTTTCTGATCGTTGCGAATAGTGGTGGTGTTGTTAGTAGCTCGGGTTGGTGGTATTGGTATTGGTATGATTGCTGGGCTTGCCAAGCTCGGCGAGCATACCAATACCAAAACTACTCCTATGTACCAGCGTGAGTTGATCTTTTGGCTTGAATTCCGATTGGTTACTTCCCGCTGCTTTCAAACTTTGATCTGAATTACCACTGACTGTTTCCTGTTGCTTTGATCGTTGACCTTACTAGTAACTTCCTATAGCTTTTCGGCTCTTAATATGGAGTCTGAGTCTGCTGTTGTTGAACGTTGAACTAGAATCTGCTTTGACTGAGTAGACCACTCTTGTTTTTGGACCTCGGTCTGATTAGCTGTCTATTGTCCCGTTGGGCATTGCGGAGAACGACAACCAGCTGTCATTCCTTGACTTGAGATTCAGTGCAGACTTCACGGAACAGTGACGACCCCAGTTTCCCCAAAAGAAACATACGGGCGAACTCTGATTTTACAGCAATCGCCCAGTACGCACTAAAAGAGGCTGCATTCGAACTCAGTTTAAAAGAGCTGAAGCATTGCAGTACCGGATAGCTCCGAAGAAAGAAAGAAAAGTAGTTGCACTGAGTATTTATTCGTAGCGGATTTTCGCGAAATCTTACCACGGAGTGTTTGCTGCGGATGGAAAGAAACGCAGGCTCTACGGAACCGTCAACGGGGCGAATTGTGCTACCCTATAACAAAATCGTGACAGAAATGACCGCAAGACTTCAAAGACCATATATCCTTATGGTAGCTCACGAACCAATGGCAACGCTACGAAGAATAATATTAAACCCAAAGGAATAATTCGAAACCGAAGAAGGTGGGAGACCGAAAACCAACTATCGGTCCCAGATGTTCAGTTACACCGAGTTACACTTATGCCACATCATTATCATCATCATCATAGACAGCAAAACATCAGTGGTTCACACTAATGCTTAACTGTCACACAACCATAAAGAAAAAGCAAATCCTTTATAGGAAGAGAGAAGGAGAGAAGAAGGAGGAGGGAAGGGACCTAACTACTGAAAATAACTACGTCCAGATTCAAACATTCAACATCAACGCGTCTACATCTTGCAAACAAACAACCGATCTGCAAGTAAGAGTAAGGCGTCATCAGTAAGACAGCTTCCTTACGGCTTTCACTGCCCCGCGTCATTAAATGCACTCACTTCACAGACAACTCGGCAAAACAACAGCATTCTCGCCACTGAGCTCGATTAGCCGCCATCTCACCTAAAGTCTCCAGCCACCGAATATGTGAGTCGCGAGGGCCCCACCTATGCCACAGATGAACTTCGTATCCAATTCGCCAAGTTCTCCGAGTTGACAGTTCAGACCTCATTTATGTGCAAGTAACCTTTCACATTGGTTGAAAACCAACACAGATTCCAAAACGAATCTGAGAACACCACCTATGTTGGTTGCCGCATAGAAAAACACGATCGGTTAACCGATCAAAAGTGATCACCAGGTGAACACTGGTCAAGCCTTCAAGGTGGTCTATCGCGTGTCCGGTGAACCATAAAAAAGGCCGGCTGAATGAAAACAGTTCGTACCGCAAGCCTACCGGAATGAGACTGCTTGACCCGGTGTTGTCATCAAAAGCGGTTTATTCAGGTGTTGCGTCCACCCTGGCATCAAATCCGCCAAGTGGACAGCCAACCAACGCGGTTCAACCAACGTAAAAGTGTGACATAATGAACCTATCAAGCCATGAACAACTGACTAACCAGTGACCTAGTTTCTCTGCAATAATTCAGATTGATATATCGATCTAACTAAACCACCTCCTTATGTAATGGCAACGGCCTGAAAATGAACCATCAAAAACGAATGTTCGCCCACAACGCTCACATCACACAACGATCACACAAAAAAACACCGAACTAAACTCTTTCGTCAAAGTATCTGTAAATACTTTTTCTTTCTCTTACGAAATCAGTGAAATGTAGTGATCATAAGAATGAAAAACCAAAACACACGCACGAAGACATTAACGTAAAGAAACCAGGAAAAGTTGAAACAGATTAGCCTAGCCAGATGTCAAGGGTGTAGCGACTATAACAAATAATCTTGATAGCTGCATTCCATTATACATTTTTGATTATTTTGATTTTTTTAAGTATTTTTGTTTTAGTCAAACCACCCGTTTGTAATATCTGTCCCGGGCTAAAATCACAACGTGCTGTGTACGTCGCTAGCTTGACATGTTTTCTCTGCACACTGTTTTGCAGGATCGATATCAATACGTAGGTGTCAGCGAGCTGAGTCTTGGCTTTCACTGTCGTTCGGTTTTCGATAGTGAGAAGCGACTCGGAAGTATTTTGCTGAACTGTCCCAACGAGGAACCGGCATGAATGCAGCAGCTATCCTGAATAAAAACAAAGGTGTAGTATAGGTTATCAGAACGATGAGGAGCTTTCTAACGTTACTAGCCATATTACCACCTTTTCAAACGAATACCGCACAAACAAACTCATCATGAACCATAACACGATTTACCCTTCTCACGTATCCAAGTTTCAAACTGCCCAGCGCGAAGGTCTAACTTCAACTCAATCGGAAGGTTGTGATGACTACTAGCTAGACAAACAAACGGAAATGCCGCAGTTATTAGTAAAATGCCTAATCCGAGGGATAACCTGAGACAAAAGTAAGGTAATATGAGGACACATATTCTAAAATTTGTTACCAGAGAACAGATAAGGCAAGATGGAAGAAATACATGCCTCCAGGTTTTCCCAAAGAAGTACCAGCATCAGTGCCTGTATTGTTTTGGCAAAACTTGTATCGTCAAACGGTCAACAAATACTCCGACAGGCAACAAATCTAAGCAAGAGAACACAAGAAGAGACAACACTTCGCCCTACAATGTCAAACACTTTCAAAAATGGGGCGTTAGCGTAGTGCCATTGCAGGATGCATAGGCGACTTTTTTAAAGAATCCTCCAAATTATAAAAAAGCGATCGGTCAAATTATTTATCTGGGATATAATAAAAAAGATTAAACATGTGGGCGAAAAAGAACCGGTCAGCGACAAATGTAGCACTGTGTCATGTACTTACCCTGGCCGGACATTTTCTGCGAGCTGAAAACATGAAGCAGACGTAACAAGAAGTGACCCAGTAACTTATAAGTTAACACAAATCAGGTGATGAAATTATGTGACTAAGCGTGAACCACAAAGCAGTTGCGTTTTTTAACTCCGATCTACAAAGATATCCAGCCTAGGCGTAGGCAAGCTGGCGCACTGTGATCTCCAAATTCCAGTTCTCGGCTAACAGGCTATAATGACTTTGACGGTGTGATATACCAGGTCACAAATAGGCTGAGGGGAAATAGGAGGCTGAATGTTAGACACTTGGAGTAATGGAAGTAACCCGGGTTCGAACCCATAAACGTGAGATTCGTAACTGGCTTGGTTATCGGGGAAATGACGAGCTGCCAGACATCCTACCTTCTTCAGCTAATAGAGCACATCGATATTTGGATCATCGTTGTCTAGATTTCGCCCAACTGTCTATGTTTACAGTATATTCGTCAATACGTTCACTGACCACGACGTACTGCCTTGCATCTCCCCCTTTACGCATTATACCCACACGTTCAAACCTTTCGTCCACTTTTAAAGCAATCTACTTTCTTACTGAATACTTTCCAGTGACTAACGAAACAATGACGTATATATAAAAATAGATGTTAGGTACAATTTTATTAAGCAAGCAGGTTCATAAGTCACCATGTTGCATAACGCCTGCTTCTACAAACCTGGAGGAATTTCGATCACACGCAACATAAGTAAAAGCTTTAATTTCTCGAGCTTCGACTCCACAGAAGGTTAGCATTAAGTCCCAAACGATTTCTGAGGATTGAACCAGATGGTACCTATGGTAAGCAACTATAAGGGGAATTTTCTGCCAACATCTGGGATAAACACTTGATGCAAAACAAGTCCCAAAACGGTTGTGGAAAACTAACTCACTTGCGTGAGTTTACTGAAGACTTGTTGAACAAAGTTGAAAAATAAATCAAAACAAGCAGAAATTGACAATAAAGGCGTACACATTACGCCGCGAAGTTCCGCATCCCTTCAACAGTGGGAAAAATTAACATTTTGGTTTATTTTCAAGTTGAACATCACTCACATTTGACCGCAGCGTTCGCATTCAGATAGACTCTCCAGCCAGCCTCTTTCGAAAAGAAGCACTAGACTCGAGTTTCGCTCTCATTAGAGCTCATCAGTAGTGCATATCCTTGCCACGGCCGAGATTTGAACTCCGTCCATTCCAATCATGAGGCAACCGTGTTAACCACTGCGCCATTGACCTCACGTTAGGCACGACCGAATTATCACATCTGAACGCACAATTACTCTCGTTTGTGAGCAATGATCAAGTTGCCCGATCGTCTCCAGAGGAGACACAATACCTGTCCTGTTAACTCCAACCAATAAACCCGCGATTAGAACTTCCAAGAAAGGTCGAAATCACTGATCTCATTAAACCAGCAAGACGATATTTTAGATTACTGATGAGTAGTCGGGGATTTCGAAAGAGGCTGGCTGGGAAATCTATCTGAATGCAAAGACTGCGATCAAATGTGAGTGATGTTCAACTTGAAAATAAACCAAATCCCCAACTATTTATCAATAATTTTGGTTTATCTCATCAGCCGTATACTGAATACAAACAGAGTATATAAGGCGCATGACAACAACAGATTGTAAGACTACTCTGAAAACTGTAAGTTACATGAGTTCATTAATGTGGTCTAGTATAGACAGTTAAAACCAAGTGGAAGTCAAACGCCACATACGAGAGGCGCACCAAAAATATACAAAGGTGTCCCACTATGCTCCATCTTAGTCATGGACAATTCACCTTACCATCAGCTCGCTGGATAGCTCGTTGATATACTTAACTCAGTTCCGAAAGTGTTTTCACCTCACTGTGCCAATGACTCATTCGATTTAGTAGACGTCTGTGAGTTCCAAAACAATGTATTCGATCAATGTGCAATCACTGTTCACCAATGTGTCCCCCGCATGAGATTGTAAAGTTTCTTTGTGATTTTACTTCGGTTCAGAATATTCAGCTGTCTTTTCCTTCAGATTATCTCGGGGATCTCACTTTACTGTGTGCAGAAAACATTCCGTTTGAGTTCGAAATTGACGGGGTAGCCATGGGCAACCCACTAGACGCAACATTGGAGGACGTTCTCATTGGAATGACTGGAAGACAGATTTCTGATAATATTTCCGAGACTACTTTATACAAAAGATACGTCAATGATACCCTGATTTCCACTGAGTGGTAAGTTTCTTCCATTCTCTAACCTTATGAATTAAATACACCCAAGTTTGTCTGTTACTTATAAGACAGGGTCGAACGGAAGCCTAGCTTTTCTAGACGTTGTACTTAGGATGCGTCTCGAAAACATGCTGCAGTGGTCGGGTTATCGCAAAGCCACGTGGAGCGGCCAATAACTCCAGTTTTCTAGCTTTGAACCAATGGCCTACAGGGACCGTTTAACTAAAACATTGTTTGACAGAGCCCGACAAATCTGCACAAATGACCGGCTGACACAAGTCCAAACCGCATTACTTGCTAACGGATACCCGGACAAATTTACCTCAGTTCAGAGCAAGAAACCGACGGAAAGACCTACAATCCAAACAACAAAGGAAAATTGTTCATAAAACTACAGTTCAAGGAAGACTATTTATCCACCATAGTACGTCTTCAGCTTCAGGCCGCGGTGAATCGCACATACCCTACAGCTGAATGGTGCCTCTTATCATCAACTCGGGGAGTTAGTTACGAAAACGCTAGATGTGATGCAACTGACTATTCTGTCTCACATGTCGTTTATCAGTTCACTTGCAGTTACAATGACAGTTATATCAGCAGAACGGACCCGTGCTTACGTCAGCGAATGGCGAAACTCCCCAAAATGGTTGATTCGGTCTGCTGAGCGAACGGACAGCCAAATGGGCAACCATTGCAATCAATCGCGAAGCACATTCTGGAAAGGTCACAACGTCAACCCAACCAGATTGTTCATTGCGTTGCTACGGCACCTAAACCCCAAAATTCTGGCCATCAATGAGGCTATTTGGATCAGACAAAGACGACCAGTGTTGTATGCGCAAAATTTAATGGTTCACACCGTCCACCTTATCTGGTAGCGGCCTTTTGACCCAAAATTCACTCCATTCAACTATTGTTGTCATGCACCTTTGCTGCTTGTATTGAGCATACGGCTGATGAGGTAAATCGAAATGGTAAGATCTTGCAACGTTTGTCTTCTTGCTGCTCTAATGGGTTGGAGTAAGGGAACAGTCAAGAAAGTGCTAACTTTGATAGTAAACGCAAATGTGGAAGTTCATCGAAGGCGTAGATTTTCACTGGGAATTGTCTGAATCTGCGATTTTAGTAGTTACCATTGCAACGATATTATATTTGGAAACATTAGGACGACTGGAAGACCAATACACCCAGAATGGTCAAGCATATGTAATTCTTTTTTAACTGATAGCTACATTAGTGTTTGTAACGCAAAACCGGCCATCGATCACACAGTATCGGGCTACAGTGCATGCTCAAAGTGGAAGTGGTCACATTTTGTCAAAGTGCCGGCCATGCGACCGTTCAGAGTCATGCCAGTATTGGAAAAGATATACAAAGTAATGAGGTGACTGAAAGATTGATGGTGAGACTATGTATGTTCATTTGATGTTCAAACACTCGTATACAGACATACGTACCTCCGTAGAAGAATGATAAAAAAAACCTGGACCACGTGATTTGCCTATTCATCTGTAACAGAGGATATTAGCCCCAGTATCGTAGGTGGCACGTTTTTGTCACGTATTCAATCGCACCTTAACACTCACGATAAATGGTTTCGGTAGAATTGTGGTATCCATGCGTGGGTTGTCCAAATACTTTACCAACCAGTAGTATAATAGAGTTCAGTCGCTGCCTGGTAACTTTTTAAACGCCCCCAATGCAACGTAAATCGACGTTGATAAGATTGTTCATTTTGAATTACGTGCACCGTACGGTATACGGTGAGCAATCAGATATCTTAGAAGGGGCATAACCTATGAACTGCTAACACACGAAAACCAACCCGTGTTCGGAATAAAGCACTTCTTCGGTTGGCGATAGCATGACACAAGTTCGTTAGCGGCCAGCGTGAGTAGTGAATCTTATAGATGTCAGCTGGGCCGGTTTGGTCCTGCTGAGTCTGTCTGTCACTGTACAAATATTGCACAAGCCCTGGTAATTTCTAACCTTCATTCCTGCTTAAACCTAGTGTCCTCTAGCAAAAAATACCACGACCGCCAATTTGCAGTTAATTAGAGTGTCTTAACCTTCCCTAACAAAACATATCATGCAAATTGCAGTCATTACTTCATGTCCATGTTAACGAACAATCCCATTCGATTTCAGGGAAAGCACAGAGCGATACCGCACTGAGTGCACGCCAGTTTGTCAAGGGCTTTTGTTGGCTGATGTGAAGGCTAGCAAAGACCAGGCCCAATGTTTAATTCTGGTCTTTCCAACACAGCCGTCAGGTTGTGTCCATCCCATTACAGTCTACAGAGCAACCTAAGCTCCAAACCTATTGGGACAGGTACAATCGGGTCAGAGGGCCGTGATTCGCTGCAATTCACGTACACACCTAAAGACAATAGTGGACCTGAGCGAGTGTATTGTAATAAAGCCAGTCTGGCGATTCTTAACCACATATTGGACCTTCAAAAGTGAACCGGATTACCGGTTTTGCGTAATGGATTAACCAGAGAGGCTGAGATAAAACTGAGAGGTTTATGTATCATGAAAATCGCTTTCAGTTTCACCCTCATATGACTACTTAACCAGTTACTATTTGCAGTCTAGTTACCTGGTTCCATCATAAACTAGGCAAAGCCTAGTTCGAATATGGCTGAAGTCTAGATTTCTCGTAACTGGGTCTTCTCTATAGTCAGCGAGTCTACTTTTAATCGTGACAGCTCAATAGTCAATTGTATGTTGGATGAATAACCACAGTTCGATCAACCTGTAAAAGAGCACAGCGAATCCAGCGACCAGATCGTTTTAGTACCGACTCTCAGTCGTCTGATCTGGCAGATTGTGGGGAGAAAATCTTCACCAACTCCCCATCTGCATCGAAACTCTACACGTCCATAAACTTATTGCACTCACAGATTATGTTGATCCCTCAATCCAGAAACACTACTGACTGTACTGACTATGATAAATCTGCCACAGCTTTTAACGGTTTATCTATCCAACCAAAGAAAGTGATTCTGTGCATCATGTATTGTCTGCAATGAGATAGGAACATAGTCAGACTCTCGATTAATTTCTTCAGAAGTTGGAATCTCTCACCATGGATTGCGAGTTGAAAGCAGTTCTAACGACAAAATACCGGAAGAAAATTCATCCACGATTTAACTTCTGACCAAATCAGTCAGATATTACTGGAACAGAAAAGTACTGATCACAAGACGGCTCCTGAATTTGTTAAGCAGCTCGAGTTTGACCAAAAGTTCTCTCCCACATAGTAATGATGCATCGGTTCTTTGCTCAAAAAGGACATGATTTTACCCGATACACATGCTATTTTTTGTGGTTCAAATCGACACCCAAAAGAAAGCCGCCTTGCAAGAGACTTTTTAAACGAAAACGTGTGGAAAGAAGGGTCATTTCCAGCGAGTTTGTAGGGCTGCCGTTGTTGCCAAACCAGTATCCCATCAGCCTGTTGCATCGACAGTTTATTGCTTCCTCCACTTGTGCTTATCGCAACTGTTCCCTTTCGTCTCTCTGGCGCTGCAGTTTACATCACTATCAGCAGTTTCGTTACATGCGCTTAAAGACACCGGTAGATCACAAAGCTACGTTTTGAGGGCTGTAACAGAATTAGTTTATCACTACAGCGAGTCACAACCGCTTCCACTTGCTTATCAAGCTTCCCTGATTGGTATCTATAGCTTTCTGCCAGATTTGAGGATATTTTTCAAAAGCACGTCAAAATCTCCGTCATGTCGGACTTGTGCATCGACATGTTACATGGTCATGACTTTCTCACATTACACAAATGCATCGATATTACTCATCCAGTGAACAAACCTATTTCCTCCATCGGTGGACTTTGCGTATTTTTGAGCATCTAGCACCAGAATGTAAACCTACTTTTAGTGGGTCAAGGCGTCATTCTGTGTAAGACACACTACTTATCAAAGTAGAACTCCAAAAATTTCCACATTCCGGCATCGCAGAGTAGTTGGTTACCCTGGGGAGCACAGGTTTTGGAAACTTCGATTGAACCTCATGGTCTCAGAGTGACAATTGACAAAAGTCAGACAAATAACTGCTTCATATACCTTGGCACTTGTCCTTTTCCAAGCATTGACGAAACAACAGCGAAAATCACGAGATGTGATGTGCAAAGTACATTCGATCCGAAGAGTGTATGCAATGAAATCCGAATAGAAAGAAAATAGAAGAAAAAAGTATACAGTTTTTAAAGCGTGTGATAAGCTTCATCGATTCTGCTGCATTCCATCTGGTGTGACAAAGACCTGCGTGCTTCCAACGTACGACCAGTGACATCAGTAATATGGAAAAGCTTAACGGTTTGTAAGTCTACGTTGGAAACGTTGCTACTTACAGAACAACCGGGAAAGAACACCATCGAAATTTAGACAAATTTCTGAACGTTGCAACAGTGTGTGCCATCACGTTCAATGAAATGAAAAGCATTATTCGCACGCGACGACTAAAATTGTTTGGTTTTGAAGTACACAGAGAGATGATTAAATCAGACATGAGAGAGTCGAAAACTTGAAGGAACTACCCCTACCACTGAACACGAAAGCTCAGGAACACGCGGCAGACATGTTAACACACTATTCTCAGTGTACACCCCCACATCTCTGATGATATCAGTCCGCCCGTACGAAACCGAACCATCCCACTTTCAAAGGATGTCACAGCTGTAATCGGAGGCTTGAGACAGCAACCTGATGCAACCGTCGTGGTAGAAAGCGATGCATCTGGCATAGCCCACGTAGCCTTTTCGGGTGAGAGTGGCAGAGCAGTTGCATTTTTCGTCAGAAGGCTATCACTAGAAGAACGTAAGTGTTCTGCTATTGTGGAGGCATCAAAAATGTTGCGACAATTCTCAGAAGGGAATCACTTAAATTGACAACAGACCAACGATCCGTTGCGTTCAAGTTTAATAACCGATCGAAAGAGAAGACCAAGAGTGAAAAATACCATCAATGGCAAACGGAACTTTCCAGTTTCCAGTGCGACCTCATTCACCATCGCGGCTGTGATAATTACGTAACAAACACAAACCATTTGTGGATGTCATTCATCTGGATACAAAGACACTGCATGATTATTTGTACGACCCTAGAACAGCACGAATGATGCACTTAGTGCGTTCCCGTGATCTGTTTTTTTCACCTGATGAGGTAAAAAAGTATATATCTCAATGTCAACAATGTGGCGAAATAAAGCTACAGTTTTATAATCCATTACACATTCCTTTGGTTAAAGTCACGCAACCCATTGAGCGAGTGGGCATAGATTTTAAAGTATCTTTACCAACAAATATCCGAAACAAGCGTTCTCTTGACATTATTGGAAAAGTATCACGTCTTACATTTGCATAAGTGTGTTCTAATGTCTATCTCCATCGTGATCAGGTGCCTGTCTTACTTGTTTTCCAGTTTCCACGTGACTTCGTACACAAATTCCGAACGTCGATCTTCATACATCCACAAGGGATTACAGACCTCCTTTCCTAATAAATGTATTACCATTGGCCGGACAACAGACAATAACCCGCAATGTAACGGTCAGGTCGAACGTCCGAACGGACACGTTTGAAAAGTTATCACGTTTTTGCTCAACTCAAGAAAATTCAGTAATGAGAGCTCGTTCACCTAGAAAAACTCCATGCCCCTTGTTCTACTCCTTGTATGGTGACCAATACAACACTCGCATGAACGAACGTCGCAATATAATCGCAACACAACGACAGGCAAGTTGCTACCTAGTTGGCTGCTGAATTGAAACTGAGTTCTACCGCGGAAAATGAATCGAATCCATAGGTATGACAAATTGATTGAAGATGTTGAGCTAATGGAGTGTAATCCGAATTATACACGCACCCCTTTTCCATATGGCCGAGGATACGATGTTGTCTAGGCATCTTGTTCCTACTGCGTGACGTACTGAACACTCCACCGGAAACAATTACATAAGCTGGTCCCACAACACAACTCGGCTGTGCCCGAGAAGTGTTCACCAGTCCCATTGGACTCAAATAGCTTTTCTACTGTTATTGGGAGTGGAAGCGTTATGGAATATGAATCTAAATGCAATTCATTAGAGAAACTCAGAAGGCTACAGGAGAGGGTATTCCCTTACCGTGTGAGGAATGGGTAAGAGTGAAACATGAGCCGTTGCACTTCGTGTGTTCATTCATTCACACAAGATTCACTTGTTTTCATCGCATCATTCATTCATTGTCCACTGTTATAGATTAATGTGGCGTAACTGAAACGCCCAATTATGGGCTATCACACGTGCTTCCACCTTCGTATGCCTGTCAACCTCATTCGCCCCTACTTGCATTCAAGCTACGCGGTTCAGCTAAAAGCTTGTTAAAACCTATTCATCTGTTCTCCACTTCTGTTCCCAACTTCACAATCTTCGATTGTCTGCTCCTCCAATAACCATAAGGGTAGGAACAGGCCGCAGATATCGAATGTTGACGTAGGCAGGAGGTTCCAACCAAAACAACCCAGTAAGCACCGGGATAATGAAAAGGACGCTCGAGAACGACGGTACAGGTAAGTAGAAAGGAACTTCAAGCGTGTCTCCGCTTCGCCTTTTAACCTAACGGAATGGACTAAAACTTGCAGAAGTCCAGCAAAATGCATCACCTTGTGGCAGTGACTTATACAATAGAGAATCCGTCGACTTTAGCGTATGCGTGTAAACCATATAAGGATGACATTGCCGACGTCGTCAGACCTCTGATCGACTTTAAGATGGCACCCTTGTAACAATTTTTCATTATCCATTTGCTGTGCTTGTCATTAAGCAATTTTGCCACATGGCTCAGAGTTGGGTATGATTCCGAAAGTTTCCCTATAAGGTACCTTTCTAACCGATTAATGATCGTTGTCCCACAAAATTTTGGTTTACAGCGCCAGAACCGGGACTTTTCGTTCATTCAGTGGACGAATGCGCAATCACGTAACACATAATCTACTAAAAGCAACAAACAAGTGAGGCTAGTGTGGGTAGTGATTTGACGAGATCGGTTTACACGTCTAACTGAAACATTAGCTCCCCTTTAACAACTTTATCAGTGCAAAAAGGACACCTACGTTGCGGCATATTAACATTTTGTTTACTCTCATCAGTTGCGAAAGTAAAACACGCAATTTATATATGACAGACAAACAGAGGTGGACAGGATATGGACATGCATACAGTCACACCACGTATTATGTCATCACCACCACGGTAACCCTACGGGCTGCTTCAATCACTTCTTTGCACATAGAACCGACTGGTGAGTTCTCATCAGCAGAGCTTCGCTGAAGGCCAGCAGCTTCGGGTTCTGATAGTGTAACAATATTTTGAATGATCTAATTGGGTCCACCTGGTGTCCTGTTATCATGGGGTGTCTGGCAATCGGTGATGAGGGGCTTCGAGCAACGGATTCATTGCACTAAAATTGTTGTGTCATGAGTTGTTTTAGCCCGTTAGGGACGCGTTCTGTCACTCACTGAGATAGCTATCGATCTGGTCTGCCTATGTAAACGTCATCGAAACTGCACATGAACTGATAGACAACGTGAGAGACAGAATGGTCAAGCAAAGTGCGTTCGCGATTGTGGTGGTTTGAACCAAGCGTGATTGGGCAGCTGCATACGTAGGGGATAGGGCAAATTTCAGTTTATGCCAGATGATCCCTTTTCAATCGCAGAAACAGAGATACCTTTTTTTGAGCTGCTGGAGCTGGTTCACCATGCTGTGAATATCTACTAACTTTTCAAGATATTCATTTGCTAGTAACGTTTTTCGCAGCGTTTCTTGTCCCATCTACAGTTTGTCAGGGATGCAAATACGCCTGGCCCTATGAAACATGGTTTTGACCAAATCTCACTTGCATCCTATCTGGGCAAAGCTGAGAACTGAAGAATTCCGGCCCATTTTGCTTTGCGATGGACCGATCGCTGTAATGTCCCATCCTTACGCATGGGGATGAGTACATCTAAGAACGCCGAACTGCCGTTTGATTCAGTTTCGTGAGACAGGGATATGTTCGGGTGAATAGAATTAAGGTTAGCAACAAATCAAAATGATCAGTATCCGTAAAAATCAAAATATCGTCAACATACCGTTTGTACGATAAGGCTTTGGCAATATTACCTGGGACTCGTCGTTCTATGAATCCCAAGATTTCAGCTAATGTTAGGCCTAACGAACTGCTCATAACCGCCCCGTCTATTTGTCTATAAGAAAGTCCTTCTAAATTGAACCTGATGTTTTCTGTACACAGTAAGATGAGATCTAACAATCAAGTGGAATGTCTATATCACAGTTTTGCCTAGAAATAAAATCACACAAAAACCCAACTGTCTCACGAAAGTTCGTAAAAAGGGAATCGACGTCAATCAAATACATAGTTTGAAACGCATTCTAACGTCTCTGTCAGTTCAAAATAATCTTTTAGGTAATGGAGGGAAAACACTTTGCGAACGGGGTTCAGAGCATCATCTAGCCATCTGCTATGCCGAATTGTTCACACAAATTTGGTCGCAGGGATGCTCCATCTCTGTAAATTTTCAGTGCACACGGGACAATCGACGACAACGACAGTCGAACGCAGCGAGTCTGTTGATATTTTGTTGTAAAAGAGCCAAGGAATAGTGCCTGTTTCTCAGGGATCTGATTCCCCAAGGGTTTAGTGAGCCGGGGTATGTAAACCGGACTGTACGCCAGTACTTCCTGACAAGTATTCCTTTATACTCTGCTCGAAAAGCCGCTAAACACGCTGCGTTCATGAGTGTGACTTTTTTGGAAATGAATAAAAACAGGAGCACGACAAACAACAGGATACGAATTCAGGTGACTGCTCCAGAAGGCATAGGAGTCTTTAATAGAATGACGTAACCTGTGAGTGACCGCTAAATGATTGAGTTGTGCCCACGGCTGAAAATCACATGGAGGTTTCCATGCACCAATCTCTCTCCGTATATCAAAATACTGTTCGGAGAGTAGAGACCGTGAGATGCGCATAGTTGCAACAATCTATCATCGTTATCAGTGTATTGTGCCAGAACACCAAACAAACCACATAGGACCAAACTGAGCATACAGATCCCCGGTTAGTACGACGATGTCGAGGTACTTGGTCCCCTTCAAAAAGCCGCGGAAGGCGTCGTAGAACTCGTTATTGGTGGCACCTGAACAACTACCATTGAAGTATACGCCAAAACAATGCATATACAACGCGTTTTCAGAGTTACATTGACGGACCGAGTCTGAAAGCTCATAAAAGGCTTTCAGTGAAATCCAATCGAGTGAACACTCTTCCGCTTTGGAAAGCAATGCGATTCCCATTTCAGCTTGAACAAGAAATTCAACTTTAGCGGCACCAGAGACTTTGAGGGAGAAGTGTCTAGAATAACAGTTGCCTACAGACGGACTCAGATGAAAAACGATGTTAGAACAATATATTTGAGCCTCCGGGAGGCAGCACGTGCCAAAATTTGTAATTTTCAATGCACCCTGCTGACCTGCTTATCGGCAAATGGGCACATTAAAGATACCAACATCTGTCGATTTTTTCACTTTGGAAAACGATTACTACCTGAGGATACAAGAAAGATAAGTAAAAATAAAAGCATTCCTGATGTATAAGTACGGGCTGGTGCCTCACTATCTAAGCACTCTCATACAGTCAGTAGTGTGAAATGCAACCCAATGAAGGTGACCGCTTTGTGCCCGACTGATTCTGATTGACCTGTCTCACACGATTGTACCTGGCAGGAAAAAAGTTCCAGTAAGCGCAGCTTTTTGGATCGACACAATGTACAACCCTAACCACCACAACAAGGTAGCAGAATAGGTCAGAGTGTCTATCCAACATCTAGAGAAATCAGCAGATGCGATGCAAGTTAGAGCTGAAACTGGTTTCGTATTTGGTAATGTTTCTATGCACTGACGGGTAAAACAAGTTGAACTGTGTAAACATCACAGTAAACACCACGATTTGTTCTGAGGCAGATTCTTACAATCGAACAAAAAGAAACCTCCACTATATTTACACGAACGCGGTCTTCAAAGTAATCCAATCACTATCGCCTGAAGAGACTAACAGTAATAAGTCAATGGAGCAATCCCCTCGTCTCGCCTCAATAAATGCTGGTTGACTTGGCCGTTAAGCCATATCGTTGGAATCCAAGGTAAGCAATCTACGAGGTTACAATGCAGCAGATGCCTATAACAAAAACACCTTCAAATTTTTGGATCTTACTTTTGAAATTCCACGACATATAACTGCTTACCTATCGATAAAATGATATTCTGTATTCATTCCTCATGGTTTTTAATAAGTCATCAGAGAAAAGAAAGCGTACAAACTGAACAAATGACGAACGTAGAGACGCGAGGCCATAATGAAAAGTGGGATACCACATATAAAAGCAGAGTAGTTAGGCGTAATAACGGACGAGAACGATACAACCCTGAACATAGGAAATACCTCAGATACTCATTCGTGACACTGTTTCTAATAAGTGATCATTCAAGAGAGAAAACTGAAGTTCATTACAATGGACAGGTGAAACCAAACGGTATACTGCGCTTCTACTGGATCAACACACGTACGACATACATCTCCTTTCTTAGTTTCTGGTAATGGAACGCAACAAATCTGGCAGCCAGCGGCACAACGATCGCGCAACTTGCTGCCCACAGGCCAAATGTATCAAGATAAAAACAGAGAGCAACTATTGAAGGACATTTTTGGATATGGAAATTCCCTTCGACTGACCTTATCGCACTCATTCCCGTGACCCTGTGTAACTAATCGCGCTGTTGTTGCCCTTACAATCCCCTCGTTAGTACCCATTCTCCAGCTCGCCTCCCTCAGTCATTGAACCTCACTAACCTGCCCACAAACCTGTTGCTGCCCTTCAGGTCACTCCTTGTGATTAGAGCCTTCCTACGGTCTGCCATGACAATGTCAAGAACTATTCGGTCTGCCCTAAGGCCGGGTATTGGGTCACGCATCAGACCAATATGATCGTATTCCGTCGTTTCGTTCTTGCCTATCGGTCACCTGTGCTTGCAGTTGTGCATTTGGACCCTTGATGGCCTATTGCGGCGAATCATTGCACTTTATTCAGCGAACGTAAACAAATTGAGGTTTGTTTCCTGTATCGATCATATAGTTATTATTAATACTATCACGTTTCCAGATATTTGATTTGGCTCTGATATGTGATGTCGTTGGTTATACGTACGTCACTCAACGTAAGTCAGAAGAACGAACAACCCTCACCCCCAACTTACCGTAGTCGGTAGGTAAAAGTATCGATGGTGAACAAGGAAATACAACAGAAAGTGCTACCGTTTCGTATACCTTTTTAAGTCATGAGCGGGAAACATTCGAAGTTACACAATGGGAGTTGCAATAACTGTTACGATAGGCTTATACATTAGAGATAGGAATGTCACCGGTTTCAAGACAGATAAGAACTCGGTAAATAGCATGACAGGTCTCCTGAAAGTAGACACCAGTATAAAAAAAATCCAAGGTTCTGTTGAATTCAGACAGGGGACAGTGACCAAATTCACGTAAGTAGCATGGGCTTAGAGACCTCATATTTGAGTTCTATCACCCAACTACCGCATTGATAAACTACTAAGATAGCTGCTGAAAAAGCAGCGCTAGAATCTACAAACGCTGCCATTCAGCAACGGAGATGAGTATTTGATGGTTGCACAGTAAATTGGTTGCAAAACACTAAACGAAGATCAAGCACACGATACTGATAACCTTGGGAGCGACACTATTAACGTCAATGATAATTGCAATTACTCAAGAAAAAGCAGAATGTCGAAACCTACTGTACGCTAGTTTTGCTAAAAGTGTCGGAATACCGCTTCGATTTTAAAATGCTAACAGTAATTAATTCTAAACTAACTTGCTCCACTATAAGAGAGAAGATCACTCGCGCTAATTACTCGACTTACGTGCAGCGTGTTCAATATCAGATGATTCACTGTTTCCTGAGGGCTCATCTTCTTGGTCAGACTCCGCTTTTACTCGCTGATTCAGAGCTGAATTTGGGCTCACACACGTTTCTTTTCGATGCATTTCACGCATCAGGTCGTCAAAAGAGATCAGACCATTCAGATAACGTGAGTACAATGTTTCATCCGGAAAAAGATCGGCTAAGAAACTTTCTCCTGGCATGCTATGTTCTGTGGTGGATGCGTCTAAATCACATAATTCATAATCCGTGCTTAAAAGCTGAAAATCCAGAGTAACCCTAAGTAACTAACGACTCACAGGATGAAGATCGATAATTTGCAAGTTGGTATTTTCTCCGTACAAGTTTGAATCGTTCACCTGGTGCATGTAGTCTTGCAAGTTGAGGTCGGACATCATTGCTAAAATTAGAAACCGAATGGATATTATACGCAGCACGGATAGGAAGAGTAGTTCACGTGATCAACTTTCCATGAACAATTCACACTAGACACTACAGGACCGAGCCGCCGCTGAAGGTGTTCAACAGTAGTCGGTTTATTTGGCCACAAACCACGCGGAATACAAGGTGGAAATAGGCACAAAACTCGGCACAAACATCTGACATTTCATTGTCACGGTTTGTAGGTTTACACAGGGGAAAAATTACTTATGCCTTATTGAAGCTGTACATGCAAGCAACAGAGGAAGCGATTGACTGTGGCCAAAAACTAACAACTTTGGCATAAGCAGACCTAAATCTAAAGACAAAAGGGAGACGCAGGGCTTTCCTGAGGTCTTACTAAAAACGAAAGACCAACAAGACGTCCGCAGCCTGAAAACAAACTACCCGGTTGCAAGTAATCTGCAGACAGCGTCTAACAAACAATTTCATCACTTCCCTCGCCGCCTCGCTCCACTATCTGTCAGCACTCAAGAGACAATTATAGCGACGAAACTCACGCTACTGAATGCAAATAGTCGCCCAATCTAACAATGTTTCATGTCAGGGACCCGATCAAGTAATCCTCAGCCCAAAGGATGACGCCATATCGTCCCAAACTCGTTTGATATTGCCTTCATCTCCTGTCGCCAATTCATTCACGGACCATCTCGAACTTCAGGACAGTAAGCTGCAGGGCCAACAAAGAATGTATGGAGTGGTAACCCACGAGGTTGATTGTTTAAATTTATGTAATGCCCGGGTCTAGAAGTTCAAAGTTAGCTAACCTTAAGGATAGAATAATCTCTCAACAAACACCTGGTAACATACCCGCTGATAACATTCGATGCCAGAGAGTGAACGCAGGCACCTAATGTCAAAAACTTCAATACGTTTCATACCGACAAACTGTAGGTATAGGGTTTCGCAACCGTGAAGCATGACCAATCCAAATATGGTCTTATTACTATGACCATTAGGCTCGTTGAGATCAAATATTCTCTAATATGTGGAAACTGTTCAAAACCTTTCAATAGGAACTGTAGGCACATTGCTTTCACTCAGACTATTTTGCATAAAACGTCCTAAATGGGCAAACCGATCGGTGACAACCAGAAGTTTATTTTCTAACGTTGGGGGAAAAGTTGTTGTCGCGAGCTTAGAACAACATAACGCTCTTTTGAGCCACAAGGCACTTTCCAAAGGACACTGCAGAAGGACACATTAAATAATAAAAGCTGTGCCACCTGAAGACGACTAAACAACAGTACCTTGCCAAAGTCCTCGGCATTACACTTTTGGCGCGAAATGTGCCTAATAGATCCATATCGATGTACTCACAAGTGGTCGGCACAACTTTGTGCTTAAATGAAGATCGATCAACCGAGCCAAAAGCACTTGTGCCCAATAAATATAACGATAGTCGGTTGGTAATATGCCCGACTGTTTAAGGATTTGTTGCAACGGCAGTCATGTTCATACTCACATTCGCAAAGGAATCCTTTCTTCTTTTAAGGTCCGTCTCCCGAACCGTCGTGATCGGACGAAATATGACGGGTCCGAACAATATAGTCACAACAGTTCAGCAAATCCCTCCGTGATTATACCAGACGTCCCCAATTAAGGTGTGGCCTACTTTCGCCTATCAACTATGCTGGATGAAACAGACGGTTCATGCACTGAAACTACATTTTGTGTACAGAGCGACGACTGCATGTAGGTGAGAGATATTGCCACGACTCCCAGACCGAGACAGCAGAAAGGTCAAGTTTCTCCATCAAACCCTTTAATTCAGAGGCTGACCTCGGCAAAGAAATGTACCTGTGAACCGTGATTACGATAAACCTAATTCAAATAATCTACAGCTTACGAACTTTTCTCAGTGAAGGCTTATTCCCCGACAAGTGTTTATACAAATCAAATAGCCTCAACACAGACCGGGCGATCAGTGTGTTCTTCGTTGTCTCGTCCAACTTACCTCTGACCCATCACCACGAAATGGCCGAAAAAGGAGTCTGCTGCTCTTAGAATGATTAAGCATATTTTCCCTCGCACTGACTGGGTCTATCTAAGACCGCTACTTGAGTATGCCAATCAATTCGGGCATTCAGCTACGAAGAACAACACAATCGCTAGTCAGCAGATCCACCGTGTGGCTAACAGAGTGATCATGCACCTAGACTATATCACGTAAGCACATCAGTTTAAAATTCCTGAACTGTGTCATCTTGATTTAAATCTCACTTCTGCAACGTACGTCCAGTAGGGCAGTTCTTTATCGCAGCGAGCGATAACGGCTGCTAAGAACATACCAAAAGTTTTGCAAGTGTCGTCCCGGCTCTTTCCTCTGGCAAATATTCATTTCTTACAGGGCTATTAACCACTGAAACAGCCTCCTTTTAAAGGGAGTTAGCCGTTATTCCAAATATCTTTCCAAAGTGCTGAGAAGTCCCCAGTTAATAAGAACAAGGTTCGACCAGTAATTCCATTCTGTTCAATGGTGAATAATCATTAGAAAGGTGAAGAGAGACAGAACCTCCTTAAGTGCTGCTTCAGGGCTGTTTCGGTGAACATAGGGATGTCAACGGGAAATTCTGCATGGCCAAGAGTAGCAGACGTGTGGTTCGGCTCCGGCGAAAGACTTCTACGTTCTGGTAAGGAGGAAGCGCCACAATGGAAAAACCGCGTAGCCAGAACAGCA